>JAGFNQ010009923.1:0-46685 GCA_024364735.1 Boesenbergia rotunda | reverse complement strand
TAGGCGCGAAGAATTCTCCGAGATCTCAAGTTTCTCCCGAGCCTAGACGTCAATCTTGGTTGTAAGTCCAAGATATCAATGTAAGTACTGCTCACCTGCAGTAAGAGGCGGTTTTTCCGCAAGAATTTCCTTAAAAGTTTTTAAAAGAGATATTTCCTTTTTGTTTGAGTTTTTGCATGTGATCTTAGTTCATTATATGCTTATATATGTTGATTAATACCCTATGAGTTAGGGTCCAAGAAAAGCTATGAGAAAAGAAAAGAAAGATAAAGATAAGAAAAGAAAAGGCCAAGGCCTTAAGAAATCCCCAAAAGTCAAGACTTAGGGATTTTAGCACGCAAGGTGCTCGAGAAAATGCCAAGGCATTTACAGATAAGAAGAAAAGAAAGAAAAGCTATTTTATTTATAAGGCCAGTACCCGGCGTCCAAGGGCGTCGTTAAAGAAATCCAGGTGTCCAATTCCAAGGTCTTGGCCCTGGTAGACCAAGGTCTGCTCTATTAGGATGGTGGCTCGCTACCCCCAACCTTTTAGGGAACGCGCATATGAGATGTACTTACGTCTTCAGTGGATCCAAGTGATTATTATTTTCAAGTATATGCTTTGGCAAAGTTTTCTAAAGTTAAGAAAGTTTTCAAAAGTTAAAGAATAGCTAAAGTTTCAAGTTGAGCCAAGAAAAGTAAATTGAGATTTATTATTGCTTGAGTATGCATGCTTTGAGTTATACATGTTCCTTAGTTTTCTTTCAAGCATATTAGTATCTCATAGATTTCAGTTGATCTAGAAGCATGTTTGCACATTTCGAGTTTTGTGAGCTAGATAGTACTTACTAAGCTTTTGCTTACTAGTTGCATTTCTCTTATTGCAGATAAAGGTAAAGGCAACAATCTGAAGGAAGACGACGAGGCGGTGCTGAGTAAAGTGTGTGTGGTGGCTGATTATGTAGAGATCTTTGGCACAAGACTATTTAGTATTTAATTCACAATGTTATAGTTCATTTAATTTCAAGTTCTTGCTTTATGGAGTTAGCGAACATTTAAGTTTCGGATAGTTTTACCTGCTCAATTGCTTAGAGTAAAGATTCCATGTCATTTCATTTAGCTTATATATTCTTATGTTTGCATTGGATGAGTAAAAATGTGAGTAGATGGAGATATTGATACTTTGTTAGAAAATAGACGCATGTGCCAAGATAGTATCAATTCTCTTTGAATTAAGTTTTATTGCTTATAAATGTTAGAAAAGTTCATTCACATTTCATAATGCTTTAGCAAGGTTATAGAACATGTATTTGGTGTTATGATGCATAGGAGTCAAGATTGGTACAAACTCTATGTTAAAGTTCATTTAACTCGAATAGCTCATTTCTTCCGCAAAAGTCCTAATTTCAAGTTTATGGATTCGTTTTGATTGGCTAAATTGTTTAGAAAACTGACATAGAGTATAGAAATGGTGTCATGATTCTATATGGCTCGAAAGTATAGGTTGGTGGAGTTGAAGCAAGTGCCGAAACCTGAAATTCTGATTTCAGGCCTATCAGTCGACTGATACAGTATCAGTCGACTGATACCCGAAAGTTAGTTGGGTGAGGCAGGTTTCAATAAGTCATTTTGCGAGTTTTTGAGAAAGGAAGTGTGACATGGTATCATGCATGACTACTTAAATTAGAATATCATTCTTAGATGAATTAAAAGAAAAAAAAAGATTTCCGCATTTTTTTTAGTCTGTATTAGAGTCGAGAAGTAGAGAGAAAGTAACGATCCGTCTGAAGGTAGAGAAGGCGGGTCGCTACAGGTGGTATCAGAGCAGTTCCCATTCTCCAGCATCACACACACATCAGCATCAACCTTGCCGTCTTCAAGTAAGAAAGCTTTAAGTTTCAGTTTTTCTATTGCTCCTTTATTAATTCAGTATAGAGAAATGCTTAAGTACTACTCACATGTGCATAGAACAAGGAAGCATGTTTAATCCCTTAGTATCACGGAATCATGTTTAATCCCTAGAATGGATATAGATTCTAAGTAAGAAGATAAGTTTATACCTAGAGATGTAGTAGTGATTTCTTGTTCCTTATGCATTATTAGATGGCAAGAAGAGGCCGAGCTCCTAATGCTAATAACAGAACTCCAGTTCAAGATAACAGTGAGCCTGGCACAGAACAGCCAAACCTGATGGCAGTCATTGCTCAAATGCAAGCTCAGATTACAGAACAACAGAAGACCATCGCCACACTGATGGCGAATCAGCACCCAGTGCCCCCTACACCACCCACAGCAGGAGTGGAACTCCAGTGGTGGCTGAAGTTCCACCAGTCACACAGGAGACCCCTGCCGTGAACCGAAGACAGAAGCATACCTCGTCCAGTGGCAGAGGCTGAAACCCGAAAGCTTCTCAGGCACGACTGAGCCCTGGGATGCCCAGGCTTGGTTCAAGACTTTAGAGAGCACAATGGAGCTTCTTGACTGGCCAGAGTGAGAAGGTCAAATGTGCCTCCTTCTGCCTAACTGGAGATGCTCGTATGTGGTGGGAGCGAGTCAAGAGTAAGAAGATAGTCAACCAGATGAGCTGGGCAGATTTTGAGCACGAGTTCTATGAGGAATTTTCCACATGAAGGTTACCAACAAGCACTTCGAGGACTTCATGGAGTTCAGACAGGGTAGCCTACCAGTGGGAGAAGCAGTCGCAAAGTTCAACAGACTAGCTCGCCTCTGCCCAGAGCTAGTCAGCACAGAGAAGGAGCGAGTCAGACTGATGCTCCGCATGCTGAACCCTGAGATAGCACTCAACGTGAACAGCGGGATGCACCGACCCCAGACCAGCGAGGAGTTGGTCAGTAGTGCTCTAATCTCAGAGCACTACCTGAATAGCATCAAGGCACAGCAAGCACAGCAGAAGCCAGTCCTGATTGAGAACAAGACAATAGGAGGCCAGAAGCCTCAGCCAAATAGCCAGAACTGGAAGAACAAGAACCACAAAAGGAAGCAGTGGCCTGGCAGCCAGAAAGGAAAACCAGAGAATAAGCAAGCTAGGTATCCACCTTGTCCTAAGTGTGGGAGGAACCATCCAGGACATGCCTTTTGGGTGTAACTGGATGCTATTCATGTGGACAAGAGGGACACAGATCCAAAGACTGCCCAAACAAGTTTAAGGTACTTCCTCAGCAGTCCGTACAGTATGGAGGCAAGCCTCAGTTACATTACATGCCTACTATACTGGAGGGACCTCAGATCAGTCAGAGAGGGTTGGAAGCAGCACCAGTTCCAACCAATGCCAGAATCTTTGCCCTCACGAAGGAAGAAGCTGCCAGCGCCTCCACGGTCGTAACAGGTCAAATAGTTATTTTACAGCATTTAGCTACTACACTGTTTGACACTGGGGCGACCCATTCTTTCGTATCAGTACCTTTTGCTAGTAAGTTACAGGTGCCTGCAGAGAGTTGGGAGTCCAGATTCCTGACAACTCTCCCTTCAGGGGAAATCATGGAGTCCACCCAGAGGCTCCGGGCTGTGCCAATCGAGATTTCAGACCGAGAGCTATATGTCGATCTGATAGTCCTTGCGATGCAGGACTTCGACATCATACTGGGCATGGATTTCCTCAGTAAGTACAGCGCTTCAGTGGACTGCCGTAGAAGGAAGGTGGTTTTCAGCCCAGAAGGAGAACCACCATTCGAGTTTCAAGGAGCCCCAAGGAGGAAGACTCAGAAATTTCTCTCAGCCTTGGCAGCCCACCAGATGCTAGAGCAAGGGTGTGCTGGTTTTCTTGCACACATAGTGGACTCAGAAGCAAAGAAAGAACTCAAGCAGGAGGATGTACGGGTAGTCTGCGAATATCCAGAAGTGTTCCCAGAAGAATTACCTGGACTACCTCCCAACAGAGAAGTGGAATTCGAGATCGAGCTAGTGCCCGGTACCGGTCCGGTCTCGAAGGCCCCATATCGTATGTCTCCAGCAGAGTTGAAGGAATTACAAGAGCAACTCCAGGAGCTACTAGACAAGGGCTTCATTCGCCCGAGTCATTCACCCTGGGGAGCTCCTGTACTTTTCGTCAAGAAGAAGGATGGGTCTATGCGTCTGTGCATAGACTACAGAGCTCTGAACAAGGTAACCATCAAGAACAAGTACCCCCTTCCTAGAATAGATGATTTATTTGATCAACTCAAAGGGGCTACAGTGTTCTCGAAGATAGATCTGCGTTCTGGGTATCATCAGCTGAAGGTTAAAGAAAGTGACATCCCCAGGACGGCCTTCAGGACAAGATACGGCCACTATGAATTTGTAGTAATGCCTTTTGGAGTAACCAATGCTCCAGCAGTCTTCATGGAGCTGATGAACCACATCTTCAGGGAGTATCTCGATAAATTCGTCATTGTATTTATTGATGATATTCTCATATACTCACAGACTCCAGAGGACCATGCTACACACTTGAGGATAGTGCTGCAGATCCTTCAGCAGGAGAAGCTCTATGCAAAATTCTCAAAGTGTGAGTTTTGGCTAGATCAGGTGACCTTCCTAGGTCACATTGTATCCAAAGAAGGCATTCAAGTTGATCCAGCCAAGATAGAAGCAGTCAGCAACTGGTGTAGACCCAAGAATGCCAGTGAGATCAGAAGCTTCTTAGGCCTGGCAGGATATTACAGAAAATTTGTGGAGGACTTTTCCAGGATAGCCTCTCCACTCACAGCCTTGACCAGAAAGAACAAGAAGTTTGAATGGTCAGATAAATGCGAGCACAGTTTTCTAGAGCTGAAGAAGAGACTGACCAGTGCTCCCATCCTGACTGTTCCAGAGAGTGACAAGGCCTTTGACATCTACAGTGATGCATCCAAGATGGGCCTTGGAGCTGTCCTCATGCAAGATGGTAAAGTAATAGCATATGCCTCCAGACAGCTCAAGGACTACGAGAAGAATTATCCTACCACGACCTTGAGCTAGCAGCTGTGGTTTTGCACTGAAGCTCTGGAGACACTACCTGTATGGAGTGCAGTGCAGAATCTTCACAGACCATCAAAGTTTGAAGTACTTCTTCACTCAGAAGGACCTGAATATGAGGCAGCGCAGGTGGCTAGAGTTGGTCAAAGATTATGACTGTGAAATCCTCTACCACCCAGGTAAAGCTAATAAAGTGGCAGATGCACTGAGCAGAAAATCCTGTGCAGCACTGATGTCCCTATCATCACTGTCTCCACCACTTCAGAAAGAAATAAAGATTTTGGAGTCGAGGTATAATTGGGCAATTTCTGCATTGACCCTAGAGTCAACCCTGCTTAAGGATATACAAGAAAAGCAAGATCAAGACCCAGAGATCCAGAAGATCAAGCAGGGGATCCAAGAGGCAGAAAATTCAGAGTTTCGAGTATCAGACAGTGGCATCCTCTATTTTGGAGACCGCCTTTGCGTCCCCAATGATGAGGAACTAAGAAAGAATATTCTAGAAGAGGCCCACAGTACCCCATACTCTATGCATCCTGGTTCTACCAAGATGTATCAAGATTTAAAGAAAAGATTCTGGTGGTCTGGACTCAAGCGAGACGTGGCCAGATATATCAGTACCTGCTTGACCTGCCAGAGAGTCAAAGCAGAGCACCAGAGACCAGGAGGAGTTCTACAGCCACTCCCCATTCCAGAGTGGAAGTGGGAAGAAATATCCATGGACTTTATCACAGGTCTTCCAAGAACCACCCATGGACACGATGCAATTTGGGTGATAGTGGACAGATTGACCAAGTCTGCCCACTTCCTAGCCATCAAGTTATCGCATTCGGTAGAGCAGTTAGCACAGCTGTACGTGAAAGAAGTAATCAGACTTCACGGAGTTCCGAAGTCGATCGTTTCTGACAGAGATGGGCGGTTCATCTCCCATTTTTGGAGGTGTGTTCAGGACGCCCTAGGCACCAGACTTCAGTTCAGCACAGCTTTCCATCCCCAGACAGATGGACAAACAGAGAGAGTAAATCAGATTTTAGAAGACATGCTCAGGGCTTGTGCATTGGACTTTAAAGGCAGTTGGTGCAAATTTCTGTGCTTAGCTGAGTTTGCCTACAACAATAGCTATCAGGCCACCATCAGGATGGCACCTTATGAGGCATTATATGGCAGGAAATGTAGATCACCCATATGTTGGCAAGAAGCTGGTGAGAAGAAAGAGATGGAGTCAGGACTAGACAGCCAGACTGAGCTTATAGATGAGACCACTCAGGCTATCCAGACGATCCGCCAGAGGATTGAGACTGCCCAGAGTAGACAGAAAAGTTATGCTGACACACGCCGTAGGCCACTTGAATTCCAAGTTGGAGATTCAGTATTTCTCAAGGTCGCTCCTATGAAGGGAGTGATGAGATTTGGTAAAAAGGGTAAGCTAAGTCCTCGCTACATAGGACCCTACAAGATCATAAGGAGGGTTGGTAAGGTAGCATATGAGTTGGACTTACCAGAGGATATGTCAGCTATCCACAGTACATTCCATGTCTCCATGCTAAAGAAGTGAATTCATGACCCTAGCCAAGTGATTCAGCCTCAGTCAGTACAGATCCAAGAAGATCTTAGTTATGAGAGCAGACCGATACAGATAGTGGACAAAGCAGTTAAAAGATTAAGAAACAAAGAAGTACCACTAGTGAAGGTCGTCTGGCAGAATCAAAAGCATGAAGAGGCTACTTGGGAACGTGAGGACAGCATGAGAGAGAGATATCCAGAATTATTCTAAGTTCGAGGACGAACTTTTCATAAGGTATGGGGGATTGTAATGCCCCAAAATTTCCATTTTTAGTTCTTAAAGTCCTTAGAATTATTTTAAAATGGTTTAGAAATATTCTAGATATTTTTAGGGATTTTTAGAATATTTTTATGGAATTTTCCGAGTCCGTTTAGTATTTTAAAAAAAAGAAGAAAAAAAAAGAAGAAACGTTTAAGGGCAACAGGTGGTTCGAACCCACGACCACCAGGAGACCAGGCGAGAGCGCGACCGGCTGGGCTTGGGTATCAAGCACAACGAAAGGAGGAGAGAAATATATTTATAGAGTAGTTACGATTCTTTTCATAAAGATAGTATAAATAGATGAGTTAAGAGAGGAAATTAGATTTTTGGTTTTTCTCTTCCTCACCCTAGCCGCGCGACATCCTCCCCCTCTCACGCACGCACGCCAACACCAAGCCCTTTCTCTCCTCTTCCAAGGGGCGCCGGCCAAGGAGGGATCAAGGAAAGCGGAGCGTTGCGTTCGTCTCGACGAGGAGAACGCGTAGGCGCGAAGAATTCTCCGAGATCTCAAGTTTCTCCCGAGCCCTAGACGTCAATCTTGGTTGTAAGTCCAAGATATCGATGTAAGTACTGCTCACCTGCAGTAAGAGGCGGTTTTCCCGCAAGAATTTCCCTTAGAAGTTTTTAAAAGAGATATTTCCTTTTTGTTTGAGTTTTTGCATGTGATCTTAGTTCATTATATGCTTATATATGTTGATTAATACCCTATGTGAGTTTAGGGTCCAAGAAAAGCTATGAGAAAAGAAAAGAAAAGATAAAGATAAGAAAAGAAAAGGCCAAGGCCTTAAGAAATCTCCAAAAGTCAAGACTTAGGGATTTTAGCACCAAGGTGCTCGAGAAAATGCCAAGGCATTTACAGATAAGAAAGAAAAGAAAGAAAAGCTATTTTATTTTATAAGGCCAGTACCCGGCGTCCAAGGGCGTCGTTAAAGAAATCCAGGTGTCCAATTCTAAGGTCTTGGCCCTGGTAGACCAAGGTCTGCTCTATTAGGATTGGTGGCTCGCTACCCCAACCTTTTAGGGAACGCGCATATGAGATGGTACTTACGTCTTCAGTGGATCCAAGTGATTATTATTTTCAAGTATATGCTTTAGCAAAGTTTTCTAAAGTTTTAGAAAGTTTTCAAAAGTTAAAGAATAGCTAAAGTTTCAAGTTGAGCCAAGAAAAGTAAATTGAGATTTATTATTGCTTGAGTATGCATGCTTTGAGTTATACATGTCCTTAGTTTTCTTTCAAGCATATTAGTATCTCATATGATTTTCAGTTTGATCTAGAAGCATGTTTGCACATTTCGAGATTTTGTGAGCTAGATAGTACTTACTAAGCTTTTTGCTTACTAGTTGCATTTCCTCTTATTGCAGATAAGGGTAAAGGCAAGCAATTCTGAAGGAAGACGACGAGGCGGTGCTGAGTAAAGTGTGTGTGGTGGCTGATTATCGAGAGATCTTTGGCACAAGACTATTTAGTTATTTAATTCACAATGTTATAGTTCATTTGAATTTCAAGTTCTTGCTTTATGGAGTTTAGCGAACATTTAAGTTTCGGATAGTTTTACCTGCTCAATTGCTTAGAGTAAAGATTCCATGTCATTTCATTTAGCTTATATATTCTTATGTTTGCATTGGATGAGTAGAAATGTGAGTAGATGGAGATATTGATACTTTGTTAGAAAATAGACGCATGTGCCAAGATAGTATCAAATTCTCTTTGAATTAAGTTTTATTGCTTATAAATGTTTAGAAAAGTTTCATTCACATTTCATAATGCTTTAGCAAGGTTATAGAACATGTATTTGGTGTTATGTATGCATAGGAGTCAAGATTGGTACAAACTCTATTGTTAAAGTTCATTTAAACTCGAATAGCTCATTTCTTCCGCAAAAGTCCTAATTTCAAGTTTATGGATTCGTTTGATTGGCTAAATTGTTTAGAAAACTGACATAGAGTATAGAAATGGTGTCATGATTCTATATGGCTCGAAAGTATAGGTTTGGTGGAGAGTTGAAGCAACTGCCGAAACCTGAAATTCTGATTTCAGGCCTATCAGTCGACTGATACAGTATCAGTCGACTGATACCCGAAAGTTCAGTTGGGTGAGGCAGGTTTCAATAAGTGCCATTTTGTGAGTTTTTGAGAAAGGAAGTGTGACATGGTATCATGCATGACTACTTAAATTAGAATATCATTCTTAGATGAATTTAAAAGAAAAAAAAAAGATTTCCGTATTTTTTTTTAGTCATGTATCTAAGTTGAGAAGTAGAGAGAGAAGTAACGATCCGTCTGAAGGTAGAGAAGGCGGGCCGCTACATATATTGATGGGGGCGCCTGACACGTGGCCTCTCCTGCGAGAACTCCAATCCACAGGCTCGATCAGCACTTATCGCCTTCAATGAGTCGCCTGGGCTGATGGGGGCGCCTGTGTTAACACAGGTGCCTGATCTGACTTGGTCCAGTGGCTTCGTGGCAGTTTGCTTCGATGGTTTTGATTTTGCCTTGCACTGGGGCGCCTGTATCCATACGGGCGCCTAGCCCAGTGAGGCGCCTCACTCCATTGAGGCGCCTGAGCTGCAGAGACAGCGTTCCTTCATTCCCTACAACCAAGGTTAGTTCCAAAACACAAGAAGCAAGTATGTTAGACATTATTTACAGCCTAAGCTGTCTTGGTTCTGACATTGGGTCTCCCAAATGGAACCCTCGGTCGAGCCGACGCCTAATGTTCCCTCCTTCGACGAATGCGCCCTCACCTACTCCTCTCAAGAGAATTTAACTCATTACCAACCAACTCCTCCGGTTAGACTTTTGCCCAGCTTCACTCACCAAGTCTTCGGTGCCCAGTCCCCGACCAGTTCTTAGTGCCCAACTTCCGGTCAGGTCTTCGTGCCCAGCCCTTTGCTAGGACTTCTTGCCCAACTTTCGTTCAGGTCTTCGTGCCCAGCCCTTTGCCAGGACTTCTTGCCCAACTTCCGGTTTGGTCTTCGTGCCCAGCCCTTCGCCAGGACTTCTTGCCTAGTGTACCTAGGACTTTTCTGCACACTTAGTATGCTTGTTAGATCACAATATCACCTTAACTTCTGAACCCTTTGTCATTATCAAAACACAGGTTTGACTTTGGTGCTTCCGGCACCAACAATCTCCCCCTTTTTGATTTATGGCTACACGGTTCAAAAACTTAAGTTAAAATGATGACATATTTATCAAACAAAGAATTCGTAACAAAAATTCAGTTTTCTCCCCCTGAAACCAATATTCTCCCCTTAAGTTTTTCAAAGATATGTGGGTTTTTGTAAACCTTCTAAGTGCTTTAGATTTTGATTAAGTGCTGAAGTATTTATACTTAGATAAAAGGTTTTTCAAAGTTTTTCAAGCTTTCTATACTTAGAAAATTTTTCAAAAAGTTTTTGCAAGGTTTTCATACTTAGAAAAATTTCCAAAAAGTTTTTGCAAGGTTTTCACACTTAGAAAATTTTCCAAAATATTTTTGCAACAAAAACACTTAGAGAAATAGATTTTCACTTAGAACTATTTAAGTACTTAGAAAATACTTTGAAATGCTTAGATTTGAAAAACATTTTTAAGCACTTTAGTTATTTACTTTTTGAAAAAAAATAAAAATTTTGAAAAAAAATTTCTCCTTTCCTTTCACTCCCCCTTTGCCATATATCAAAAAATAAATCGATACTAATTATAGTAGGTAAATTAGAGCTAGTAAAAAAATTAAGTTTTGTATTGAACCAACTCTAATAGCTTTTAAGGATAAACTGGATCAAACCAAATTAAACCGTTCTTGTTCGGGTCCTGTCTAACCATGTTAGCTACTTACTAACTGTTATAAACAGTAGCTTTCGCTAGGGTTAGTCAAGTTAAGTGATCTGATCAAGTTAAATTTTCTAAGCTTGACACTTAACCTAATTGTTGTTCAACTTGTATTTATTGCCCCAATTACTACAGATGTACTGACTTAAAGCATCTTGAATCAAGGCATAGACCTAAACATCTCAACCCAGTCTAGGTTATCAATCAAAAGTACCCTAAGGTGCTTGTGAGATGATGGCTTCTAGATTTATAGGTGCATGCAGTTCTAGGGTTAGGGCCTAAGCTAAGTCCATTTGCAAAAAAGCCCTAGTTTTGAAGGGGTAAATTTTTGAAAAAAGACTAAGTCATAAAATCATTTTAAATTTCAAAACACTTGATAAAAGAAATGATTTTTCGAAAAGATTAATTAAAAAAATAAGAAGTAAAACATTTTTTAGAAAAATATAGAGCAATCCTATTCTACTAAGCATAACCCTAACTGCCTTCTTAGTGAGCTAAACTCAGACTTAGGTAAGGGTTTAGTAAAGATATCAGCTAAGTTGGGCATTGAGTCCACATGCTTAATGACTATTTTACCCCTGACTACATGATCCCTTACAAAATGATGTTTAACTTCTATATGTTTTGTTCTGGAGTGTTGAATTGGGTTCTTAGTCAGGTTGATTGAGCTAATGTTGTCAATATAGAGTTGGATTTGGGTGTAGTCAAGCTGAAAGTCCTTAAGAGTGTGCATCATCCATAAGAGTTGTGCCACACACTCTCCTAAGCCAACATATTCTGCTTCTGTTGTAGATACACAGTGTTGCTTTCTGCTACACCAGCTGACTAGGCTATGACCTAAAAGTTGGCAGCTTTCACTTGTACTTTTTCTATCTAATTTGCACCCAGCATAGTCAGAGTCAGAATAACCTAACAATTCAAAGGTGGAAGTCCTAGGATACCAAATCCCTACATTTAGGGTACCCTTAATTTACCTAAGTACTCTTTTTAGGGCAGCTAAGTGGGATTCCTTAGCACAAGTTTGGTACCTAGCACACATTTCTGTAGGACCGGTGCCGTCGATAGAGGGGGGGTGAATATCGATCGTGAAAAATCTTTCGGAATTCTTCGTAAAACTTTCGTTCGTTCTGGGCTTAGAATATTAGTAGCGCAGCGGAAAATAAATAGAACAAAAAAAAACAAAGCAAAGGACACAGCGGATTTTTACTTGGTTCCCGACCCCCCAGGGTCAGTACATCCAAGGCCAATGCACGGGAATGCCCGTCCACTATTGGTCTCCTTCCTGGACTTTCCGGAGGCGGAGAAACCTGACTTACAGTGCAGGATTACAAGCAATAATATAGAAATTTAAGTACGGTAATTAACTAAAAGCAAACCAACAAGACATAGTCTGAAGCTCGACCGATCTGGACCTCCGAAGTGCCGCGCACCTCCTCCTAGAGCCTCCCGGTCGTAGAGCCTCGTCTCTAACGTATTATCGTCGGTCCGAATGCTTAGGATCGCTCTTGGAAGTTGTGTTTGAACCAGAGGGGTCGAAGCCCCTTATATAGGCCTCCTGGGGGCGCCTTGGACGCTGGGGGCGCCCCGGAAGACTCGGTCAAACCTTATCCTTGCGCCTTCCTCGCCGCAGGTGATAAGATCTTTGACCAGGGCGCCCCGGACCTCCCGGGCGCCCTCCTGAGTGCTTATCTGCATTTCAAACATGAAACAGCACAAGCAGGTTCGAACCCGGGCGCCCCGGACGCTCCGGGCACCCTAGTTAGGGCCTTCAGCAGCTTACAACCTCTTTCACTCTTGGTACCTGCAAGATACATAACAACATAGCACATATACATATAATTTTAGTCTTAAGGACTTGGTTCGGACTTCGAATCTCCACGAAACCCTAGGTTGAACCGGCACAAGTTCCCATCCCCGAGAACTTGCCCTTCACCTACTCCTTTCAGGTGACGGTTGCCACCCAGTCCTTCGGGTGGACTTTTGCTTAGCCTCCGATTACTCCGAATCTCGAGACGCTTGAACCCTGACCCGTCTCTACTCCCGTCCTTAGTCATCGCTCATCTAAGTTGCTCAGTCCCTTCGACCAAGACTTCATTTCCTAGCAGTCCTTCGCCAGGTCTTCATTCCCTAGCAGCCCTTCGCTAGGTGCCTAGCAGCCCTTCGCTAGGTCTTCTATGCCTAGCATCCCTTCGCTAGGTTCCTAGCAGCCCTTCGCTAGGTCTTCTATGCCTAGCATCCCTTCGCTAGGTGCCTAGCTGCCCTTCGCTAGGTCTTAGGGTTTCGATACATAGCAGCCCTTCGCTAGGTGCCTAGCAGCCCTTCGCTAGGTGCCTAGCAGCCCTTCGCTAGGTGCCTAACAGCCCTTCGTTAGGTCTTAGGGTTTCAATACCTAGGTTAACTAGGACATTTCTGTTGGATCGAGAGAACCGATAGAGGGGGGTGAATATCAGAAATCGTTCGGATTTATGGAAAGAGAAATCGCACAGCGGAAGATAAAAACGAACACGCGAACACAGTAATTTTTACTTGGTTCGGAGCCTAGGTCGACTCCTACTCCAAGGCCCACGATCGTTGATCGTTTACTTTGGGCAATTCTATATGAGGTGTAGAATCAGTTTACAAATGTAGATTACAGAATAAATGCAGTAAACTTAACAAAAAGAGAAAGCTCTTCTTTTACCGACGTCTGATGTAGGTTGTCTTTTTAGGAGCGGCGAGACGTTGTCGGCTCGAGTTGGGAGGATTCCGGAGCGAGGCGCGAGAGCAGAAGAGCGTAGAAGCGTTGATTGAAAGTCTTGTTTGAAGCCTGGGGTCGAGGGCCCTTTATATAGGGCCTGGGGGCGCCCGGGACGTCGGGGGCGCCCCCCTACGTGGCGGTCGATCCGTCTCCAGCGCGGTCAACATCTGATCCCTTCAAGATCGGGATCAGGTTTGACCGGGGCACCCGGAGCGTTCGGGGCGCCCGCATTGACCGGGTCAAGCCTTCATCCTCTTGGCTTCGCGCGGGTGTGCTTCGGCAGCTGGCACTGGGGGCGCCCACGACAGGCGGGGTGCCCGCGACAGGTGGGGCGCCTGGAGCATCCGGGGCACCCCAACATATAACTGTCGAGGCGTGTTTTCGCTCCTGCTGACTTGGGTTGACCTTGGGGGCGCCTGAACATCCGGGGCGCCCGGAACATCCGGGGCACCTTGCTCAGCTTCTGCCTCACTCCTTTGAGGCTCTCTAAGCTGCAGATACTCAGTCCTTCGGTCCTGCATCCAGGGTTAGTCCAAAAAGCAGTATTATATTATTTTATACAGCCTTAGCTGTCTTGGTTCTGACTTTTGGTCTCCAAAATGGAACCCTAAGTCGAACCGACGCCTACTGTTCCCTCGACTGGGAACGCGTCCTCACCTACTCCTCTCGGGAGAATGTACCTGATGCCAACCGCTCCTTTGGTTGGACTTTTGCCTGGCGGTCCTTTGCCAGGTCTTAGATGCCGAGCTGTCCTTCGCTCGGTGCCTAGCATTCCTTCGCTAGGGCTTTAGTTCCAACCTGTCCTTCGCCTGGTGCCTAGCAGTCCTTCGCTAGGGCTTTTCACAGTGGCATTCCTTCGCCAGTGCCTAGCAGTCCTTCGCTAGGGCTTTTTACTCTGCCATTCCTTTGCCAGTGCCTAGCAGTCCTTTGCTAGGGCTTTTTACTCTGCACACTCAAGTGACATGTTAGATAACAAGTAAGACTTAACTTTTGAACCCTGTTGCCATTATCAAAACACAGGTTTGACTTTGGTGCTTTCTGCACCAACAATCTCCCCCTTTTTGATTTATGGCAACCCTAGTTCAAAAAGTTAAGTTTAATCAAAGGCATAAAAATTTGTTCCCTCCCCCTGGAGGGAATCTCCCCCTAGATTTTTCAAAACTTCGTGGGGTTATAAGTTAAAAACTTTACTTGGAATGATTTTGCACTTTGAAAACTTAAGTTTAGGTACTTTGGAAATCTTTTGATAACTTAAGTTTTAAAAGTACATAGAGGAGATTTTGAAAGCATGAGTTTAGAGTACTTACAAAAAAATTTGAATCCTTAAGTTTAAAGTACTCAAAAAGTTTGAAAACTTTAAGTAGGATTTGAAAAACTTAAGTATTTAGTAAACTTTGAAACAATTTTAGTACTTAGTAAATTTTGAAACAATTTAAGTACTTAGTAAATTTTGAAACACTTTAAGTACTTAGTAAATTTTGAAACAATTTAAGTACTTAGTAAATTTTGAAACAATTTAAGTACTTAGTAAATTTTGAAACACTTTAAGTACTTAGTAAATTTTGAAACACTTTAAGTACTTAGTAAATTTTGAAACATTTAAGCTTAAAGTACTTATGGAAGATTTGAAAAACTTAAGCTTACAGTACTTATGGAAGTTTTGAAAAACATAAGCTTAAAGTATTTATGGAAGTTTTGAAAAACTTAAGCTTAAAGTATTTATGGAAGTTTTGAAAAACTTAAGCTTAAAGTACTTATTAAAACTTAGTACTTTTGAATAACTTCAAGACGTTTTAATAAACTTAAGTACTTAATAGGGGTTTTTTTTAAAACAAAAAACTTAAGTACTTCTAGAAAACTTTTTGAAAAGCTTTGAAAAGTAGCTAACTTTTTGAAAAAAAGATTTTGAGATTTTGAAAAAATTTGAACTCTCTCATTTCCTATCTCTCCCCCTTTGCCATATATCAAAAACAGATAGATATAGCAGAAATTAAATTGCATAAAAGAAATAACTTTCATAAAGGAAAAATATTCGTATGATTTTGCTGTACTGAACCAAGACTAGACCAAATCAGTTGATTGTCTCTTGTAGGGACCTGTCTAACTCATTTAGCTACTTACAAACTGTTATAAGCAGTAGTTTTCGCTAGGGTTAGTCAAGTTAAGTGTTTCTGTTCAAGTTAGATTTTTTAAACTTGACACTTAACTTGATTGCTGTATAAGTTATTTTTAGTGCCCCAATTACTGCAGATGCATTGACTTAAAGCATCTTGAATTAAGGCAAAGACCTAAGCATCTCAACCCTTTCTAGGTTATCAATCAAAGTACCTTAAAGTGTTTGTGAGATGCTGGCTTCTAAATCTATAGGTGCATGCAGTTCTAGGGTTAGGGCATAGGCTAAGTCCATTTGCGAAAAAAGCCCTGGTTTTGAAAGGGGGTAGTTTTGAAATAAAACTAAGAAAAAACTGATTTTGAAATTAAGTAAAACAGTTTTTCAAATTCTTTTAGAAATTGATTTTTAAATCAAATAAAGCTAGAAAAAAAAATTGAGTTAATCTATTCTACAGAACACAATCTTAACTGCCTACTTAGTGAGCTGAACTCAGACTCAGGTAAGGGTTTTGTAAATATATCAGCTAAGTTGGATTTTGAGTCTATATGTTTAAGTACTATCTCACCCCTGGCTACATGGTCTCTTACGAAGTGATGTTTACTTCTATGTGTTTTGTTCTGGAATGTTGGATTGGGTTCTTAGTTAGATTAATTGAACTTATATTGTCAATAAATACTTGAGTTTGGGTGTAGTTGAGCTGGAAGTCCTTAAGAGTGTGCATCATCCATAAAAGTTGTGCTACACACTCTCCTAAGGCTACATATTCAGCTTCAGTTGTGGACAAAGCTACACAGTGTTGTTTTCTGCTGCACCAACTTACTAGACTATTTCTTGACAGTTGGCAGCTTCCACTTGTGCTTTTTCTATCTAATTTACAACCAGCATAGTCAGAATCCGAGTATCCTGACAAATTGAAGGTTGAGGTTCTAGGATACCAAATTCCTACATTTAGGGTGCCCTTTACATATCTTAGTATTCTTTTTAGGGCTGCTAAGTGTGTTTCTTTAGCACAGGTTTGGTATCTAGCACACATTCCTACATCAAAAAGAATGTCAGGTCTGCTGGTTGTAAGGTACAGTAGACTACCTATCATACTTCTATATAGTTTGAGGTCTACTGGTTTACCATCAGGGTCACTATCTATTTTTATATTAGTTGCCATGGGGGTACTTATGCTTTTAGAGTTATCCATTTTAAATTTCTTTATTAACTCTTTAGCATATTTGAATTGATGGACATAGTTTCCATCTCTAGTTTGTTTGATTTGTAGTCCTAGGAAAAAGGTAAGCTCACCAACTAAGCTCATTTCAAATTCATTTTCCATTATCTTGACAAACTCTTTTAGGAAGTTTGTGTTGGTGGATCCAAAGATTATGTCATCTACGTAAATTTGGGCAATAAATATATCTTTTCCTAGGGTTTTAATAAATAAGGTTGAGTCAATTTGTCCTTGTTTAAATTCTTTAGAAGATAAGTAAGTTGATAAACGTTCATACCAAGCCCTAGGTGCTTGTTTTAACCCATATAGTGCTTTAGTTAATTTGTAAACGTGGTCAGGTTTGTCTAAGTCCTCAAAGCCAGGGGGTTGTCCTACATAAACTTCTTCTTTAATGAATCCATTTAGGAAGGCTGACTTTACATCCATTTGGTATAGCTTAAATCCTTTGTGGATGCAAAGGCTAACAACATTCTAATGGACTCAAGTCTAGCTACTGGGGCATATGTTTCATCGTAATCTAATCCCTCTACTTGGCTGAATCCCTTAGCTACTATGCGGGCTTTATTTCTAACTATTTCTCCTTGATCATTTAGCTTGTTCCTAAAGACCCACTTAGTGTCTATGATGGATTTGCCTTCAGATTTAGGCACTAGTTCCTAGACTTGGTTCCTCTCAAATTGGGCTAATTCTTCTTGCATAGCTATGATCCAATCAGGGTCAGGTAGGGCTTCATCTATAGTTTTGGGTTCTATTTTTGATCTCATAGCTATTTGACTAAGGTTTCTATAGGAGGATCTAGTCCTGACTCCTAGAGTCGGATCACCCACAATTTGATCGATTGGGTGACTAAGTCTGGGTTTCTTGGTTCTCCTAGAACTTGGTTCAGCCTCAGGTCCGGCTGGTCGGTTTGGTTCACTATTTGATTCGACTCTTTGAGCTGGTTCATTTGTTGGTTCGATAATTGGTTCAGTTGACTCATTGGTTGGTTCAGTAGTTAGTTCATTTAAGGGTTCAATTAAGGGTTCAATAATTTGCTCATTATTTTCTTGATCAGAATTTGATGAAGTTAGTTCTGTATTTTCAGATGTTGACTTGATTTCTTTATCAAATATTAAGTTTGTTGTTTCTTCAATTTTCTTACTTTGTTTGTTGTAAACCCTATAGGCTCTACTTGTGGTTGAGTATCCTAGGAAGATACCTGGGGTTGACTTGGACTGAAATTTCCCTAAATAGTCTTTGGTGTTTAGGATATGGACTTTGCATCCAAAGACCCTTAGGTAGTGTAAATTTGGGAGTCTATGGTAGTACAGTTCATAGGGTATTTTGTTGTGTCGCTTGTTAATCAGAACCCTATTTTGGATATAGCAAGCCGTACTAATCGCTTCTGCCCAATATTGGTTTGCTAAGTTAAATTCGTTGAGCATAGCCCTAGCGGCTTCCTGTAACATTCTATTTCTTCTTTCGACTATCCCATTTTGTTGGGGGTTCTAGGACATGAAAATTCATGTAAATACCCATTGACCTTACATAATTTCTCGAACCGTTGATTTTTAAATTCTCCCCCGTGGTCACTCCTAAGTCTTTTAATTTTAGTATCGTTTTGATTTTCAATCAATTTAAAGAAATCATTAAATAATTTTAAGGTTTCATCTTTGGTTTTTAGAAACCTAACCCAGGTGAACCTAGAATAATCATCAACTATTACTAAGCAGTATCGGTTCCCGCTTAGTGACTTGGCTCCATGTGAATCAAATAGGTCAAGGTGCAGGAGCTCAAGTGTGGTTTGAGTTAGGTCAGATTGGATTAGTTTGTGGTTAGATTTGGTTTGTTTACCTTGATTACATGATTCACATATTAGATTTTCATGATTTTTAATTTTAGGTATACCTTTAATTAGTCCAAGTTGGGTGATTTTTGAAACAGTTCTTAAGTTAGTATGACCTAGTCTCCTATGCCAGAGGTTTGATTGTTCTAACTGAGTTAACATACATTTGGGTACTAAAGGAAGGGTTATGGTGTATACATTATTTTTCCTAGTGCCCTTAAGCATGATTTCTGAGTCTTGAACATTTCTAATCAGACAGTTAGAATTGTTGAAGGTGACTATATAACCAGAATCACATAACTGACTTATGCTAAGCAAGTTAAAATTGAAGTTTTCAACCAAGAGAACTTTCTTAATAACAAAATCAGATTTAAGTTTAATATTACCTGACCCAATTACCTTTAGGGTAGCATTGTTGCCAAATGCCACTGTGCCTAGGATTTTGAACTTGAGTTTGGTGAATTTCAATTTATCTCCAGTCATGTGTCTGGAGCAACCGATATCCAACATACATTGGTCCAAATCTTTATGTTCCTACACATAAAGAGTTTTGTTGATTTCGATCCAACCAGAGTCAGGAATAGCTTAAATTGATTTTCACTACCTAGTCTGTCTCACCCAAATCTAGGGTTTTCAATCACGTTAGCCTTATAGGTTTTGTGAGACAGGTTTTGATAAGTAAAATTATTTTTGAGAAATTATTATTTATTTTGAAAACCTTAATTAATTTTTGAAAACATTTCAATTTATTTTGAAAGGAGATGTTTAAATCTATACTTAACTGAAAATTGTGTTAGATTTGAATTTTACAAAAAGTAATTTGAATTTGAAATTAAAAAATTGGCTTCCAGGTCTTGGCGAGGCACTAGGCCTTCTTTGGTCGTAGCCTTATTGGATCATCAACCCTTTCCTTGACAAAGATCGGGGTTGATGATCCAGGTCTTGGCGAGGCACTAGGCCTTCTTTGGTCGTAGCCTTATTGGATCATCAACTCTTTCAAAAATTGGCTTCCAGGTCTTGGCGAGGCACTAGGCCTTCTTTGGTCGTAGCCTTATAGAATCAGTTTACAAATGTAGATTACAGAATAAATGCAGTAAACTTAACAAAAAGAGAAAGCTCTTCTTTTACCGACGTCTGATGTAGGTTGTCTTTTTCGGAGCAGCGAGACGTCGTCGGCTCGAGTTGGGAGGTTTCCGGAGCGAGGCGCGAGAGCAGAAGAGCGTAGAAGCGTTGATTGAAAGTCTTGTTTGAAGCCTGGGGTCGAGTGTAACGCCCGCTTTTTTTTTTTTTTCATAAAGCGGCGTTACGTTAACATACATACTTAGGGCATGTAGACATCATAATGCAGCGGAAACCTTTAAACTTACACCTACATGCACTTACTACCATTCCTAGCATCATAACATGGGAACTTGACGTATTAACTTTATACTTAGCATCATATCATACTTAGTATCATGTCATATTTTAGCATCATGTCATACTTAGCATCAGGTCATACTTTAGCATCATGTCATAGAGTCATATTCAAGTACTTAATAGTAAAGGTAAAGTTCTATCATAAGACCAGCAAACATATGGTCTCTTGGCCAAGTCACTATCACACACATTCTTTGACGCCCTCCTGCTGCTTTCTTACTGTCCCCTTGCGTGATCTGCGGTATAAGGAAAATAAGACTATAAGCACACAGGCTTAGTAAGACTCTTTCCTACTCACTAAAACCATTCATCAATTATCATGAACATATGAAACATTAGCATACTTAGTGCTTTACATAAAACATAAACCTTATCATCACATAGCATACATTCATCATGACATAGCCATAGCTTCATCACATTCATAGCATGACATAAACATAACCATAAGACATTCATGGCATAGCATAATACTTGACATAGACATCAACATCGTAAACATTCATAGCATGACATAATACTTGGCCTAGACATAACATAATAAACATAACCTCACAACCATTCTTAGCATGAACCTAAATAAAATCATGGCATTCTATCTTAGCACAAGCCTACTTAAATCATGGCTTCAAAATTAACATAGGCATAAATAAGATCATGACATTCAAACTTAGCATAAACATAATTAAATCATGGCACCCTAACTAGCATGAATATAAATAAAATCATGGCAATCTCACTTAACATAAACATAATTAAATCTTGGTATCCTAAACTAGCAAAATATCATGGCATTCTAACTTAGCATAAACATAAATAAAATCATGACATTCTAACTTAGCATAACATAATTTAATCATGTCATAAACATAAATGAATCATGGCATAAACATAATTACATCATGGCATAAACATAAATAAATCATGGCATAAACATAATTACATCATGGCATAAACATAAATAAATCATGGCATAAACATAATTACATCATGGCATAAACATAAATAAATCATGGCATAACCATACCTTCATAAGCATACCTTTCATAAACATACTTTTCATAACATAATGCATAACATGGATGGATGCATGTGGCAAATGCATATATATATATAACGATGCTTAATCTTTAAAAACATACTTTTAAATACTTAAACATATTCATCATATCATTGGGGCCCTGGCTTGTACCACATACATACATCATAAGCGCGCATCCCTAAGTAAATACGAGGTAGCTAGCCTCGACCTACTAGGGTAAGGATAGCATACTCGGTAGTCCCCGAACCGAGGCGTTCTTAAGGTGCCCATCCCTGTTGCACAGCTTCGGTAGTGCCAGAATCGTGGACAGAATAGTCGGTAGTCCAGAACCGGGGCGTTCTTAAGTTGCCCATCCCTTGGACCCATACTTCGGTCCGGTACAAGCCCATTCATAAAATAAAATACTTTACATGCTTCATCATTCATGAGACATTCATGGCATACTTAACATAGCATACTTGTTACGGCTCGGCCCGTCTACCGGCCCATTTACCGGTCCTTTCGACCGTCGTACCGTCAACCATCGACCGTGCCGTTTAGCATATTTATGCCTTAAAGACATAAGCATCATTTTTCATTCATCATACTTGTCATTCATCATCATTCATTCATCATGCTTAACATCATCATTATGCCCTAAAGGCATGTACTTTAACCTTATTCATAAAACATGGCATACTTACATCTTATTCATAAAACATGGCATATCCTTCATAAACATGGCATATCATTCATAAACATTCATAAACATGGCATATCATTCATAAACATGACATATCATTCATCATTCATAAGACATGGCATACTTACATATTATTCACAAATCATGGTACATGTCTAAACATCTATGACTTATCCTATAATTCATGACATACAAACTAAAGGTTTGGTTAACATAGAACTTCTTCCATCTTACTTAAACATATATCTTGGTAACTCATACACATATACTAGGCCATAGGAACCCCTTTGGTTCCCTACTTAAGCCCAACCCTAATCCTTTAACCCTAAACTTGCTCTCGACCAAAACTTCAAGGCCATGGGGGGTATGGAAAAATTCCATTAAAACCCCAAATCAATTGCTTAAACATCAACCATACCTTACCATAGGGCCATTGGGGCCCTTACTTGAAATAAGTCCTAACTTCCCACCCTATTAGGGTACTTGGCCGAAACCTATAGGGTCTCAAAGCTATGTGAAACATTCACATAAACACCCTCCATCTCTCTTATATCATGTTAATACATCAAACACATGCTTGGGGTTTTAGACCCAACTCCACCCATGAGGTCTTGTTGTTGGCCGAAACCCTAGGGTATCCTAGGGTGCCCCAAAAATTCCTAAAAATTATATTTAATTCCTAAACCTCATTAGAGAACATTATACAATATTATCAAGATTTTAGCATCATTTTTGAACCCTAAACCATGGTGGCCGAAACCCATAGGTTCTCTAGGGTGTTGATTTGTTTCTCTCATGTTGGCCGAAACCCTAGGGTGTCCTAGGGTACTCCAAAAATTCCCAGAAATTATACTTAACCTATAAACATCATAAGGGAACATTAAATATCATTATAAATATTTTTTTCATGATTATAGACTTTAAAATCATGGTGGCCGAAACCCTCAATCCTAGGGGTCTTGGTTTTGCTTCTTTCATGTTGGCCGAAACCTTAAGGTGTCATAGGATACTCCAAAAATTCCCAAAAATTATACTTAACCTCTAAACATCATCAGGGAACATTAAATAGCATTATACAGATTTTTAGAATATTTATAGACCTATAAATCATGGTGGCCGAAACCCTTAAACTTAGGGTTCTTAGTTTGGTTCCTTTCATGTTGTCCGAAACCTTAAGGTTTCTTAGGGTACTCCAAAAATTCCCAAAAATTATACTTAACCTCTAAAAATCATCAGGAAACATTAAATAGCATTATACAGATTTATAGCATATTTATAGACCTATAAATCATGGTGGCCGAAACCCTTAAACTTAGGGTTCTTAGTTTGGTTCCTTTCATGTTGTCCGAAACCTTAAGGTGTCTTAGGGTCTCCAAAAATTCCCAAAAATTATACTTAACCTCTAAACATCATCAGGGAACATTAAATACATTATACAGATTTTTAGCATATTTATAGACCTAAAAATCAAGTGGCCGAAACCCTTAAACATAGGGTCTTGGTTTTCTTTCCTTTCAACATCTAATTCGAAATCCAACCACTATATCATACTAAAAATCATAAAAATCAGAGGGAACTATTATACCACAGGTGAGGGAGTCTTACCTTGGGGTTTCTAAATTTTGACCTTGGATGGAGAGAAGGAAGAAGACTTGATGTCTCTTGACCACACCTAGTCCTTGGATCCTTGTAAGAACTTTAGATCTTGGGTGATGGAGCCTTGGTGGAGCTTTTCCAAGGGAGAACTCTTCCTTAGAGTTTCGGCTAGAATGAGGAGGGAGAGGGGAGCAAATGCACTTGATGATGAAGAGAAGTAACCCCCCAAACCCCCTCTTTATAGCTCCTTTAAAGAGGCAAATGAAGAGTCTCTCCATGACCCTTCATCTCCTTCTACTTCTTAACCTCCCTCTACTTCATTTACTCATAAGAATTCCTTGCTAGGTGAGTTGGTTAAAGCATTCATGGTTGTACAAGAGGTCCAAGGTTCAATCCTTGGCCCATGCACCTTTATTTTTATTTTATTTTTATTTCATTTATTTTATTATTTTTATTCCCTAAATTTCGAAAATCCCCCATAAAATCCCCCATAATTATGTCAATATTCTTAAATAAAATTGTTTTATATTTATATTAATTTTACCTAATTTATATTAATTTTACCTAATTAATATCCATTTTTGGAGCCCATTTAAAACTCATTGGTACTTAGTTTTCTCAATTTAAATGAGAAAATATGGATTTTCTAGGCCAAAGTTCTCCTTAATATTTCTAGGTTCCTCGGAAAATTATCTAGACATGCTCAATATTTTAAGAAAATATTAAGAGAATTTTTCGGGTCGTTACATTGAGAGCACTTTATATAGGGCCTGGGGGCGCCCGGGACGTCGGGGGCGCCCCCTACGTGGCGGTCGATCCGTCTCCAGCGCGGTCAACATCTGATCCCTTCAAGATCGGGATCAGGTTTGACCGGGGCGCCCGGAGCGTTCGGGGCGCCCACATTGACCGGGTCAAGCCTTCATCCTCTTGGCTTCGCGCGGGTGTGCTTCGGCAGCTGGCACTGGGGGTGCCCACGACAGGCGGGGTACCCGCGACATGTGGGGTGCCCGGACCATCCGGGGCACCCCGACATATAACTGTCGAGGCGTGTTTTCGCTCCTGCTGACTTGGGTTGACCTTGGGGGCGCCGGAACATCCGGGGCGCCCGGAACATCCGGGGCGCCTTGCTCAGCTTCTGCCTCACTCCTTTGAGGCTCTCTAAGCTGCAGATACTCAGTCCTTCGGTCCTGCATCCAGGGTTAGTCCAAAAAGCAGTATTATATTATTTTATACAGCCTTAGCTGTCTTGGTTTTGACTTTGGGTCTCCAAAATGGAACCCTAGGTCGAACCGACGCCTACTGTTTCCTCGACGGGGAACGCGTCCTCACCTACTCCTCTCGGGAGAATGTACCTGATGCCAACCGCTCCTTTGGTTGGACTTTTGCCTGGCGGTCCTTTGCCAGGTCTTAGATGCCGAGCTGTCCTTCGCTCGGTGCCTAGCATTCCTTCGCTAGGGCTTTAGTTCCAACCTGTCCTTCGCCTGGTGCCTAGCAGTCCTTCGCTAGGGCTTTTCACAGTGGCATTCCTTCGCCAGTGCCTAGCAGTCCTTCGTTAGAGCTTTTCACTCTACCATTCCTTCGCCAGTGCCTAGCAGTCCTTTGCTAGGGCTTTTTACTCTGCACACTCAAGTGACATGTTAGTTAACAAGTAAGACTTAACTTTTGAACCCTGTTGCCATTATCAAAACACAGGTTTGACTTTGGTGCTTTCTGCACCAACAATCTCCCCCTTTTTGATTTATGGCAACCCTAGTTCAAAAAGTTAAGTTTAATCAAAGGCATAAAAATTTGTTCCCTCCCCCTGGAGGGAATCTCCCCCTAGATTTTTCAAAACTTCGTGGGGTTATAAGTTAAAAACTTTACTTGGAATGATTTTGCACTTTGAAAACTTAAGTTTAGGTACTTTGGAAATCTTTTGATAACTTAAGTTTTAAAAGTACATAGAGGAGTTTTTGAAAGCATGAGTTTAGAGTACTTACAAAAAAATTTGAATCCTTAAGTTTAAAGTACTCAAAAAGTTTGAAAACTTTAAGTAGGATTTGAAAAACTTAAGTATTTAGTAAACTTTGAAACAATTTTAGTACTTAGTAAATTTTGAAACAATTTAAGTACTTAGTAAATTTTGAAACACTTTAAGTACTTAGTAAATTTTGAAACAATTTAAGTACTTAGTAAATTTTGAAACAATTTAAGTACTTAGTAAATTTTGAAACAATTTAAGTACTTAGTAAATTTTGAAACACTTTAAGTACTTAGTAAATTTTGAAACATTTAAGCTAAAAGTATTTATGGAAGTTTTGAAAAACTTAAGCTTACAGTTCTTATGGAAGTTTTGAAAAACTTAAGCTTAAAGTACTTATGGAAGTTTTGAAAAACTTAAGCTTAAAGTATTTATGGAAGTTTTGAAAAACATAAGCTTAAAGTACTTATGGAAATTTTGAAAAACTTAAGCTTAAAGTATTTATGGAAGTTTTGAAAAACTTAAGCTTAATGTACTTATTAAAACTTAGTACTTTTGAATAACTTCAAGATGTTTTAATAAACTTAAGTACTTAATAGGGTTTTTTTTAAACAAAAAACTTAAGTACTTCTAGAAAACTTATTGAAAAGCTTTGAAAAGTAGCTAACTTTTTGAAAAAAAGATTTTGAGATTTTGAAAAAATTTGAACTCTCTCCTTTCCTATCTCTCCCCCTTTGCCATATATCAAAAACAGATAGATATAGCAGAAATTAAATTGCATAAAAGAAATAACTTTCATAAAGGAAAAATATTCGTATGATTTTGCTGTACTGAACCAAGACTAGACCAAATCAGTTGATTGTCTCATGTAGGGACCTGTCTAACTCTTTTAGCTACTTACAAACTGTTATAAGCAGTAGTTTTCGCTAGGGTTAGTCAAGTTAAGTTTTTCTGTTCAAGTTAGATTTTCTAAACTTGACACTTAACTTGATTGCTGTATAAGTTATTTTTAGTGCCCCAATTACTGCAGATGCATTGACTTAAAGCATCTTGAATTAAGGCAAAGACCTAAGCATCTCAACCCTTTCTAGGTTATCAATCAAAGTACCTTAAAGTGTTTGTGAGATGCTGGCTTCTAAATCTATAGGTGCATGCAGTTCTAGGGTTAGGGCATAGGCTAAGTCCATTTGCGAAAAAAGCCCTAGTTTTGAAAGGGGGTAGTTTTGAAATAAAACTAAGAAAAAATTGATTTTGAAATTAAGTAAAACAGTTTTTCAAATTCTTTTAGAAATTGATTTTTAAATCAAATAAAGCTGGAAAAAATTGAGTTAATCTATTCTACAAACACAATCCTAACTGCCTTCTTAGTGAGCTGAACTCAGACTCAGGTAAGGGTTTTGTAAATATATCAGCTAAGTTGGATTTTGAGTCTATATGTTTAAGTACTATCTCACCCCTAGCTACATGGTCTCTTACGAAGTGATGTTTACTTCTATGTGTTTTGTTCTGGAATGTTGGATTGGGTTCTTAGTTCGATTAATTGAACTTATATTGTCAATAAATACTTGAGTTTGGGTGTAGTTGAGCTGGAAGTCCTTAAGAGTGTGCATCATCCATAAAAGTTGTGCTACACACTCTCCTAAGGCTACATATTCAGCTTCAGTTGTGGACAAAGCTACACAGTGTTGTTTTCTGCTGCACCAACTTACTAGACTATTTCTTGACAGTTGGCAGCTTCCACTTGTGCTTTTTCTATCTAATTTACAACCAGCATAGTCAGAATCCGAGTATCCTGACAAATTGAAGGTTGAGGTTCTAGGATACCAAATTCCTACATTTAGGGTGCCCTTTACATATCTTAGTATTCTTTTTAGGGCTGCTAAGTGTGTTTCTTTAGCACAGGTTTGGTATCTAGCACACATTCGTACAGCAAAAAGAATGTCAAGTCTGCTGGCTGTAAGGTACAGTAGACTACCTATCATACTTCTATATAGTTTGAGGTCTACTGGTTTACCATCAGAGTCACTATCTATTTTTATATTAGTTGCCATGGGGGTACTTATGCTTTTAGACTTATCCATTTTAAATTTCTTTATTAACTCTTTAGCATATTTGAATTGATGGACATAGTTTCTATCTCTAGTTTGTTTGATTTGTAGTCCTAGGAAAAAGGTAAGCTCACCAACTAAGCTCATTTCAAATTCATTTTCCATTATCTTGACAAACTCTTTTAGGAAGTTTGTGTTGGTGGATCCAAAGATTATGTCATCTACATAAATTTGGGCAATAAATATATCTTTTCCTAGGGTTTTAATAAATAAGGTTGAGTCAATTTGTCCTTGTTTAAATTCTTTAGAAGATAAGTAAGTTGATAAACGTTCATACCAAGCCCTAGGTGCTTGTTTTAACCCATATAGTGCTTTTGTTAATTTGTAAACGTGGTCAGGTTTGTCTAAGTCCTCAAAGCCAGGGGGTTGTCCTACATAAACTTCTTCTTTAATGAATCCATTTAGGAAGGCTGACTTTACATCCATTTGGTATAGCTTAAATCCTTTGTGGGATGCAAAGGCTAACAACATTCTAATGGACTCAAGTCTAGCTACTGGGGCATATGTTTCATCGTAATCTAATCCCTCTACTTGGCTGAATCCCTTAGCTACTATGCGGGCTTTATTTCTAACTATTTCTCCTTGATCGTTTAGCTTGTTCCTAAAGACCCACTTAGTGTCTATGATGGATTTGCCTTCAGGTTTAGGCACTAGTTCC
This sequence comes from Boesenbergia rotunda, assembly GCA_024364735.1. Lineage (NCBI taxonomy): Eukaryota > Viridiplantae > Streptophyta > Magnoliopsida > Zingiberales > Zingiberaceae > Boesenbergia > Boesenbergia rotunda. The sequence goes on along the minus strand of JAGFNQ010009923.1, from coordinate 18,756 downwards.
TAGACTTGGTTCCTCTCAAATTGGGCTAATTCTTCATGCATAGCTATGATCCAATCAGGGTCAGGTAGGGCTTCATCTATAGTTTTGGGTTCTATTTTTGATATCATAGCTATTTGACTAAGGTTTCTATAGGAGGATCTAGTCCTGACTCCTAGAGTCGGATCACCCACAATTTGATCGGTTGGGTGACTAAGTCTGGGTTTCTTGGTTCTCCTAGAACTTGGTTCAGCCTCAGGTCCGGCTGGTCGGTTTGGTTCACTATTTGATTCGACTCTTTGAGCTGGTTCATTTGTTGGTTCGATAATTGGTTCAGTTGACTCATTATTTTCTTGATCAGAATTTGATGAAGTTAGGTCTGTATTTTCAGATGTTGAGTTGATTTCTTCATCAAATATTAAGTTTGTTGTGTCTTAAATTTTCTTACTTTGTTTGTTGTAAACCCTATAGGCTCTACTTGTGGTTGAGTATCCTAGGAAGATACCTGGGGTTGACTTGGACTGAAATTTCCCTAAATAGTCTTTGGTGTTTAGGATATGGACTTTGCATCCAAAGACCCTTAGGTAGTGTAAATTTGGGAGTCTATGGTAGTACAGTTCATAGGGTGTTTTGTTGTGTCGCTTGTTAATCAGAACCCTATTTTGGATATAGCAAGCCGTACTAATCGCTTCTGCCCAATATTGGTTTGCTAAGTTAAATTCGTTGAGCATAGCCCTAGTGGATTCCTGTAACATTCTATTTCTTCTTTCGACTATCCCATTTTATTGGGGGGTTCTAGGACATGAAAATTCATGTAAATACCCATTGACCTTACATAATTTCTCGAACCGTTGATTTTTAAATTCTCCCCCGTGGTCACTCCTAAGTCTTTTAATTTTAGTATCGTTTTGATTTTCAATCAATTTACAGAAATCATTAAATAGTTTTAAGGTTTCATCTTTGGTTTTTAGAAACCTAACCCAGGTGAACCTAGAATAATCATCAACTATTACTAAGCAGTATCGGTTCCCGCTTAGTGACTTGGCTCCATGTGAATCAAATAGGTCAAGGTGCAGGAGCTCAAGTGTGGTTTGAGTTAGGTCAGATTGGATTAGTTTGTGGTTAGATTTGGTTTGTTTACCTTGATTACATGATTCACATATTAGATTTTCATGATTTTTAATTTTAGGTATACCTTTAATTAGTCCAAGTTGGGTGATTTTTGAAATAGTTCTTAAGTTAGTATGACCTAGTCTCCTATGCCAGAGGTTTGATTGTTCTAACTGAGTTACCATACATTTGGGTACTAAAGGAAGGGTTATGGTGTATACATTATTTTTCCTAGTGCCCTTAAGCATGATTTCTGAGTCTTGTACATTTCTAATCAGACAGTTAGAATTGTTGAAGGTGACTATATAACCAGAATCACATAACTGACTTATGCTAAGCAAGTTAAAATTGAAGTTTTCAACCAAGAGAACTTTCTTAATAACAAAATCAGATTTAAGTTTAATATTACCTGACCCAATTACCTTTAGGGTAGCATTGTTGCCAAATGCCACTGAACCTAGGATTTTGAACTTGAGTTTGGTGAATTTCAATTTATCTCCAGTCATGTGTCTGGAGCAACCGATATCCAACATACATTGGTCCAAATCTTTATGTTCCTACACATAAAGAGTTTTGTTGATTTGGATCCAACCAGAGTCAGGAATAACTTAAATTGATTTTCACTACCTAGTCTGTCTCACCCAAATCTAGGGTTTTCAATCACGTTAGCCTTATAGGTTTTGTGAGACAGGTTTTGATAAGTAAAATTATTTTTGAGAAATTATTATTTATTTTGAAAACCTTAATTAATTTTTGAAAACATTTCAATTTATTTTGAAAGGAGATGTTTGAATCTATACTTAACTGAAAATTGTGTTAGATTTGAATTTTACAAAAAGTAATTTGAATTTGAAATTCAAAAATTGGCTTCCAGGTCTTGGCGAGGCACTAGGCCTTCTTTGGTCGTAGCCTTATTGGATCATCAACCCTTTCCTTGACAAAGCCGTTTAATGAAGTTTCATTTTCAAAATTAATCTTTGAAAAAGTTCTAGTCTAACTAGTTTGGATTTTGGATCGGTAGCTTCGGCTAGTTTCACCAGTCTAAAGAGACTAAGTAAACTTGATCTTATTAGAATTGGTTTCCCTAACGTACTATCATCTCACCTCCACCCAATACTATGTTTTCAAGTTTCAGTTAAGTTTGTTCAGTCCTTATACTAACCTAAGTCTAAGCATGGTAAATTGCAGAAATTTAAATAAACAATCAATCAGGCAAATTGCAAGTATTAAATTCTATTTAACAATAAAAATAATTTTTAACTTGGCTCCCCCTGGACTATAGCCACGATAATAATTAGGCAAGATATGAATCTTGTCCTTGGGGATCCAATACTAATTTGATCCAGTTGGTTTGTTCAGGTACAGTTTAGGTACCCATGCCTGAACTTTACCTCTGGACTGATTTAGTACAGCAAAATAAGATCTTTGTTGGGATTTGGTTCTATACCCAAGTCCAGATCGATTTAGAACGGACTTCTGTTTTCCAAGAATCATGTCAAGACCCTTGGAACCAGAAGTGAATCGTTCTAAGGCCGCTCTAAGATCCTTAACCTGAGTTTTCAGTGAGGAGTTCTCTTTCTCAAGTTTTTCAACTTGAGTAGGAGTTCCTTCTTGAACTTTCTCGGTTAAGGATTTAGAGTCAGCTCCCTCTTTCAGGAGTTTTACTTCCTATCGGAGGGATTCGACTCGGAGTTTGGCTTTTGCCAAATCTCGAGAAAGATAAGAAATAAGATCATTTAATTGACTTCTATTGAAACCACTTACCTTGATTTCGCCGTCTTCTGAAAAGGTTAGTCTGTCGTCGTCCTGTTCTGATTATGACTATGTCTCGACTTCTTCTGAGGCGGTTGATAAGTGTCATTTTGTTGATCATTTTATATGTTTAAATCCGTGTTTGACCTATATTTTACTTGTGTAATTGTGGATTTGGCCTAGGTTCTAGGATTTGTATCTTTTTTGGACTTAATTGCAAATTTGATATTTTCGAGTTATTTTGTTACTAAATTTTTGATCAACTCTTGTAGGCTTGAAGGGATCATGGACCTAGGTCAGGTTGGGTCAAATGTTGAGTCAAAAGTGGACTAGATCAAGTGATCAAGCGACGACTCATTTGGACCGTCCGATGCAAGAATGGTTAGATCTAGACCATCTGAGAACTTCTGATCAATCTGAGCTAGGATTAAGTCTAATCAAGCGATCAGATCAAGATCTGAGATTTTCAGCTCAATCGGAGATCATCTGGCCGTTGGATCACGATCAGAGAGATTTAGATCATCCATTCAAATATCAGCTTGATCTGAGCCATCCGCTACAGATCTGGCAGATCCGAGCTACCACGAGGATGATCCTAACCTCTGATCGAGATCTGGAAAATTTGAATCAAATCGGACGAAGATCCACCGTTGGATGAAGCGGAATCGATCTGGGCCGTCCACTGCTTTAACTACTTAAACTACTGCCCTGTTCAGATCTTAGGGTCGCGACCTCATTTTTCAGCTCAGTTCTTCAGCTCGTTCTTCTTCATTTCTTCATGGTTTTCTTTCAAATTTCTTCCATCAGAGGCGTGACCGACTCGATCAGCACCTTGAATCAAGATTTGGATCATTAGGAGAGAGTTTCATGGCGATTTTAGCTCGAAATTGTGCCGGATGTAGAGCTTCTTGAGGGTTTCGGCAGATCTGCGATTTGAGCCTTTGGATCTCAACCGCATCCATTTGCTCGCATCTAAATCGTCTGTAGGGGTCCTAGGATGACCTCAGATGACTTCCAAATCATCATCGCAACCTTTCACATTGAGATCTAAGAGTTTGAATTGGAATTTTCCAGCAGTGTGCAGTTTCGAGCAGATCTGACATTGGAGCTTAATTTCCATTGATTTGTGAGTTTAAGGGGTTCTTGGCTTGTCCTTGCGTGACGAACAAGGTGGTCTTGAATCATGGGAAGGATCGAGGCTTAGTTGTAATCGCATTTCTTGTTTTCCTAGCTGTAATTTCAGTTTCAGCTGTTTTTCAATTCTGTTTTTTCGTATCACTGCTGTAATTTCCATTTCTGAATTGCCTCTACTTTAGTTTGGTTTAAATTCTGCAAGCAATTAGCTAGGGAATCGTTTAGTGATCAATTTGGACTTGATTTCAGTTTAATTTTTGTTTTGTCATAGCGTATCAGAGCTGTTGTTGCTGAGTATCAGTTTCTAATTTTGATTCTGCAGGTTCAAGCTTATTAAGTGTAGTTTTTGGTTTTGTCTTACTTCAATTCGTTTAAATTCTGCATTAGTATCAGTTTAGGAGCCTGTTAGAGTACAATAGATCGCAATCTAAATTCAGTTCTTGATTTCCTGTTGCGTATCAGTTTGAATTCTGTGTATCAATCCATTACTGCAATCAGGCATTTCTGCACTGTTTTGCACCTAATTTCTGAATTTCTTCTTCAGTTCTCAGTTTCGTTCAAATGATAGCTATCTTTTCAAGCTAAGGAACTAGTTGCATTCCTGAATTTGATAGTTTCTAGTGCTGAATTTAGCAGAAACATTAGGTGAATAAGATTTTATTCCTTTGTAGCAAGTTGTTTCGGTTTATCCACTTTGTATCAAAAATCAGCTTCAGTTTTAAGTAAATGAAATTGTGAACGTGATAAGGTGTTGGGCAGTAGCTTATCTTACATCCAATAGTTTCTGAATTTTATTCTCCATCTTTGCATATGAATTTTACTTTGGTTGTTTGCACTTAGTGTCAATTTAATTTTCGGCAGTGCCCTTGAATTGATTAGCTTAGATTGCTTAGCCTTGTTTCAATTCATTTGCTTTGTTTTTGTCTTGCAATTAATGTCAGGTTGCATTACTAGATTTGATTAAGTGAAATTATTTGATTGAGTTTCCATTGGTTAAGTCCTTAATTGCCATTACCTTGTCTAGTTCACTTAGTTAATTTTGTTCTCCCTTTTCATTTCTTTCTATTGCATTTTCTTGTCTAATCGAAACCATACCCCAGTTTAATTTGAAACCCCAAAAACATCGACGACACATAAACTCAAGCATGAATCAAACACGACAACTAGTCCCTGAGAAAAATACGACCTGTGGCCCCTATATTACATTTTCATATTTTAAATTGCAAAAAGGGTTTCCAGTTATTCATTCACATCTAAATTTGAGGCCCACATTCGTGACACATAGATTGGGCTCATCAGCGGTCAGGGCTAGAAGGTTGGACTGGGGTGCTTCTTCTTCTTCTTCTGAGGAAGATTCGTCCCAGGTTGCTTGGAGTGCCTTTTTTCGTCTTGTCTTCTTGGATTCCTTCAGGTTTGGACACTCTGTCTTGTAGTGCCCCTTCTTCTTGCACTCGTAGCAGGTTACGTTGGGCTTGTTTTTGTCACTCGCGGGTTCAGCTGGTTCGTCCTTTCTTCGGCTTGTCCTCCGTTTGTTGGCTTGGTTCTTCAACTTTTTATAGTAGCTTCGGGCCAGTCGGACCAGCTCAGATTGATCTCCTTCTTCGTCTTCTGCGTCTGAGTCTGAGTTAGACTCGGGTTCAGGTTGAGGTTTCTTCTTTGTTGACCTTTCAGTTTTTCCTGCAACAAAGGCAATACCTCTCTCGGCCATATTGCAGTTAGTCTGTTCATGAAGTTCTAACTCAGAAAACAATTCATCTAATTTAATTTTAGAGAGATCCCTTGAAACCTTGTATGCATCTACCATAGATGCCCAGAAGGTATTTCTAGGGAAAGCATTTAGGGCATACCTTATTAGGTCACGGTTTTCGACCTTGTGACCTATAGTGTGAAGACCGTTCATCAATTCTTGGATTCGTGCGTGGAGTTGGGCTGCTGTTTCGTTGTCGGCCATCTTGATGGTGTAGAGTTTGTTTAAGAGCAGGTCTCTCTTACTGATCCTGGTGTCTGATGTTTCTTTGTGCAGCTCGATCAATTTTGCCCACAGCTCCTTAGCACTGTTGAAGGGGCCCACCCGGTTCAGCTCCTCTTTTGTTAAACCGCATTGTAGGGTCTGAGTTGCCTTTGCATCGGCTTCTATTTTGCGCTTAAGAGCGGTGTCCCATTCTGAGTAGTTTTGAGGTAGTCCTTCAGCATTTGTGGGAATCTCCAGTCCGGACTGGATGATAATCCACATGTCCACCTGAGTTTTCAGGTGGACCTCCATTCAACTTTTTCAGCAAGAAAAGTCTTCTCCACTGAAAAGTGGAGGTCTCGGTGCTGAATCCTTCTTGCATGGCCATTTAATCTAAAAAGATAACTAACAAAAAGAATTTTCCAAGACTTGGTCTTGGATTAGTAGTGCGGGATTAGGAAAATAAAATATCAAGGGGTGTTGCACCAACCTCGATTAACGAAAGAAATTCGAACGAAAAATTTAGAAGAAATTCGAACGAAAAATTTAGAAAAAATTCGAACGAAAAATTTAGAAAAAATTTGAACGAAAAAAAAATAAAAAAAATCCGAAAATTTTCAAACTGGTGGTTGCACCTAGTTTGAACTTCCCCGCTCTGATACCACATGTTGGATCGAGAGAAACGATAGAGGGGGGGTCAATATCGGAAATCGTTCGGATTTATGGAATGAGAAATCGCACAGCGGAAGATACAAACAAACACGCGAACACAGTAATTTTTACTTTGGGCAATTCTATATGAGGCGTAGAATCAGTTTACAAATGTAGATTACAGAATAAGTGCAGTAAACTTAACAAAAAGAGAAAGCTCTTCTTTTACCGACGTCCGATGTAGGTTGTCTTTTTCGGAGCAGCGGGACGTCGTCGGCTCGAGTAGGGAGGTTTCCGGAGCGAGGCGCGAGAGCAGAAGAGCGTAGAAGCGTTGATTAAAAGTCTTGTTTGAAGCTTGGGGTCGAGGGCCCTTTATATAAGGCCTGGGGGCGCCCGGGATGTCGGGGGCGCCCCCCTACGTGGCGGTCGATCCGTCTCCAGCGCGGTCAACATCTTATCCCTTCAAGATCGGGATCAGGTTTGACCGGGGCGCCTGGAGGGTTCGGGGCGCCCGCATTGACCGGGTCAAGCCTTCATCCTCTTGGCTTCGCGCGGGTGTGCTTCGGTAGCTGGCACTGGGGGCGCCCGCGACAAGCGGGGCGCCCGCGACAGGCGGGGCGCCCGCGACAGGCGGGGCGCCCGCGACAGGCGGGGCGCCCGCGACAGGCGGGGCGCCCGCGACAGGCGAGGCGCCCGCGACAGGCGAGGCGCCTGCGACAGGCGGGGCGCCCGCGACAGGCGGGGCGCCCGGAGCATCCGGGGCGCCCCGACATATAACTGTCGAGGCGTGTTTTCGCTCCTGCTGACTTGGGTTGACCTTGGGGGCGCCCGGAACATCCAGGGCGCCGTGCTCAGCTTCTGCCTCACTCCTTTGAGGCTCTCTGAGCTGCAGATACTCAGTCCTTCGGTCCTGCATCCAGGGTTAGTCCAAAAAGCAGTATTATATTATTTTATACAGCCTTAGTTGTCTTGGTTCTGACTTTGGGTCTCCAAAATGGAACCCAAGGTCTAACCGACGCCTACTGTTCCCTCGACGGGGAACGCGTCCTCACCTACTCCTCTCGGGAGAATGTACCTGATGCCAACCGCTCCTTTGGTTGGACTTTTGCCTGGCGGTCCTTTGCCAGGTCTTAGATGTCGAGCTGTCCTTCGCCCGTTGCCTAGCATTCCATCGCTAGGGCTTCAGTTCCAAGCTGTCCTTCACCTGGTGCCTAGCAGTCCTTCGCTAGGGCTTTTCACCCTGGCATTCCTTCGCCAGTGCCTAGCAGTCCTTCGCTAGGGCTTTTCACTCTGGCATTCCTTCGCCAGTGCCTAGTAGTCCTTTGCTAGGGCTTTTTACTCTGCACACTCAAGTGACATGTTAGATAACAAGTAAGACTTAACTTTTGAACCCTGTTGCCATTATCAAAACACAGGTTTGACTTTGGTGCTTTCTGCACCAACAATTTCTTCAACTTAGGTTACTTCTCCTTTGCTCCCCTTTGTCTATTCAATAGATCACTGACTTAAGTGTATTATCAAACATTAAAACACTTAAAGAGGAACATCATTGATGCAACTTGCACCAACAATCTCCCCCTTTTTGATGTTTGATAATAACTTAAGTTAGATTGGTTTTAAGGGGCTAACCTACCATCCTCGGGGAAAAAATGAAAAAAAAATGATATATAAGTTTTGAGACTACATTTTTTATTTTTGGGAGAAAAAATTTTCTAACATAAGCACACCTCTCCACCTTTGTCATACATCAAAAAACTTTAATAAGATACTTGCACCAATAATGAAGGCTTTTATTTCTTTTTGAAAATACTTAGTGTAAAGAATTGCATAAAACTAATACTTGAACTCAAAATATGTTTGAGAAAATACCGGATTTCTGAAGGTACACATATTTTGAAAAGTGATCTTTGTAGCATGCATGTACTTTTGAGAGAATAGATTGAGCAGTTTTGAAAGATATTTTGAAAAATATAAGTTTTTCTGAAAAATATTATACATTTTTTGCAAGTACTACCAATTTTTTGAAAAAGATGAGACTTTGAAAAATATAAGTAATTTTTGAAGAGTATTATGCATTTTGAAAATATGCCTTTTTTTTCTTGACATGGCTTCTTTTCCAGTCTGACACAATCCTAGGAGATCTTGTTAACTATAAAAACATTTTCCTAAGTGCCCTTGAAAATTTTCAAGCTCAAGTAAATATAAAAATAATTTCATAAGTCACATAACTTCAAAAAAATAGGATGTAAGTATATTTTGAAAAATGTATAAATTTTTGAAGTCATAATACTTGATTTGGTTTATCATCCTGTCTGACACAATCATAGGACACCTTGTTGACTACAAGGACATTTTCCTAAGTGTCCTGGAGGATTTTCCAAACTCAAGATATTATTCAAACCAGATGAATTTTTGAAAATAATAGTATTATTCAAATTGATAGTATTTTAAAAAAAAATACTTATGTTTTCACAGGATTTGAAAATACTGCGTATGAAAACATTTTAAATATTCAATAATTCTTTTAATTTGATCTCCCCCTAAACTTGACCGAGTCCTGGGAAGCTTGTTGACCACAAGTACTCTTCCTCTAAGTCTTAAGGGTTGATTCAAATTAAAGAAATTATCTAATAATTTCAAAACAATTAGTTAAACAAAATTGTTTCAGAAGTTTGATTTATACTCCCCCTAAAGTTGGCACATCCTAGGAGTCCTTGTAGATTATGAAGTGGACCTTCCTCTGTGTCTTTAGGGTTTATCAAAATCAAACAAGACAGATAAATTTTACAACATAAACCTTTTTCAAAAAACACAAGTGATAACTATTTAAAGCTCAGTTTTCGAAAAGTATTTTCAAATAATAGTAATTTTTACAGTGTAGTTTTCGAAAGCCAAAAAAAATGAAAATCACTTTCCCTGTATCCGATCCCGTTTGACTCTATCTAAGTGCCTTAAGGAACTTTAGTGTTTTCATAAAAGGCTTGTGTCTAATTGCGTGAGTCAAACATTTTTGAAAAGATATAATTTTTGAAAAATGTATAATATGTATATTCAATCAGACAAGCATGAATTCCATAAAAACATTATTATGTTGAAACACTATTTTGAAAATATATTTTTAGAAAAATATTCTAATGATTTTGAAAAACAATTTTGAAAAATATTTTTCAATTTATTAGTCCTTAACATCTCACCCATTTTAGATGTATCAATACAACAAGCATGATTGCCTTATAAGTGTATTGTGAGATGCTTGAATCATTTTTCTTTAATTTATTTTTAATTCTAAGATTTAATTGAAGCTTGTGTTAGATTTGAATTTGACAAGAAGTAACTTGAATTTGAATTTCAAAAATTGGCTTCCAGGTCTTGGCGAGGCACTAGACCTTCTTTGGCCGTAGCCTTATTGGATCATCAACCCTTTCCTTGACAAAGCCTTTTAATGAAATTTCATTTTCAAAATTACTTTTTGAAAAATTCTGGTCTAACTAGTTTGGATCTTGGATCGGTAGCTTCGGCTAGTTTCACCAGTCTAAAGAGACCAAGTATACTTGACCTTATTAGAATTGGCTTCCCTAACGTACTATCATCTCATCGCCACCCAATACTAGGTTGATCAAGTTTCAATTATTCATTTTCCTATAGCCGTTCTAATATATGCATAAAATTTAAATATGAATGACATGTCATATAAAAAGAAGTAGCAGATGCATTGTCACGCCCCGAGACCCAGGAGCCGCTGATCCAATATAAAATCGGACAGCACCTCCCCTGTCCGGCGGACAATTTACACACACACAATATATATAACAATCCACGCAGTTTAAATATTTGCACAACCACGCAGTTTAAAGGGCCACAGGCCTCAGATATAAGCAGAAACAACAGTTATATGAATATAACTATCGAAAAACTAAATCCGAACTCACCTGAGCTGCCAGGGGGCAGGAACAAAACCAAAACCAATCGAAGTCCAACATAGGACTCAAAAGTACAATACCATCAAATAAAACATGAATACATGTTCGAAACACCACAACGGAAGCATAGGAAACACTACAGGGTCCATAAGCAAAACAACAAAAATAAAACAAGCGAAGCTCCTCTGGAGCTAGGGGACTGGCGGCTCGGGATCTCCTCGCAGACATCAACCTGAAATAAACATATATGGCAACGGGGTGAGTCCATAACTCAGCGAATACCCAAAGATATGCATAGAAGGTTATACCAACACTAAGAGTTTAGCTAATACAGACTCATCTCAACAGTAGGGAAAGACTAGTACTGAACATAATGAGGTAGATACATACCTGAATCCATCTAACCTGGAAAGAGGGTAAGAAATACCAAAGGAAAACCAATAGGCATATAAACACAGATAACAAGTCTCCAGCATATGCGATGTCAAACAAGTGCAGCAAATAAGTGCAGCAAACAATGCACGATGCAAAATATGCACATGGTGCAATGACATGGTCACCCCTGACACAAGACAGAATCATCGTACACCTGTCATAGGGACGTCTGAACGGGTAGGGCTCTGACAACTGTACACCCTGCCATCACTGCTCCTGAGTGACCGAGTGGACAGGATGCTGGCGAGGGACCACCCCTCTACCCCAAGCAATGGGGGAGCTCCGCTCTCATCTCCTCGTGGCTCAGTACGAGAAGGGATCCCTGGCTGCTACCACGCCCGCGCTCACCCTCCAAACAGTGGCCGAACGGAGCAATACAGGGCAAATGCACACATCTACAGTATCCACTAACCCCTGAGTGGCCGTGTGTGCAAGTCATGTACCGGAAGACGATTAGGCTCAACCACAAGTGAGTCGCTGATCGCCGATCGCCGGCATGCAACAGTGCAAGGATGGTGTATGATAGATACACATACCTCCCTCCCAAGTCCTCAGTATACTAGGTCTCAGTCTGAAATCCTACAACAGGAAATACAGGTAACCTACAAGGTATACTGGCCTGAAACTACAGATCTCTCAAGGTCAAGTGCAAGAGGTACATCCCGATATCTAAGCATACATACAGATATGACAATACCTGAGACCGAAGGGAACCAACAACATGATAACTCAGGGATAAACAACAAGTATCCAGAACTGGCATAATAAACAGGGATAAACAACAATATCCAGAACAGACATAATAACCAGGGATAGCGTAAAATCTTACTGCTATCTATAACATTCTATGCATAACAAAATGACAATATCAAGATAGATAAGTCAAAGGGTACCCGCCTCCAATGAAAGTGAAGTCCGTATCAATCGAGACAGAACCACTCGTCAAAATAGGTAGCAATAAATCCGATCAAGCTCCTGTATCCAGGACATATTTAATTAGTCATTACAAACAAATAGTAATCAACTAATTAAATTCCTAATCCGTATTAGGGTTTACTCAATTGTCCCCATTCGTTTAATCACGTCTAATTAAATGGAAAGGTCCCCAATTACCCCCACATAATTAAGGTTTAGGTTCATTTTCAATTCAACCTCATAAGATTAGGTTTAAATCCTTGATTACAGATTAATCCCTAATTAAACCCACTTATCACAATTAGGTTCAACTTAGGTTTAATCTAAACCTAACCTAACTCAAAACACAGATCCACATCCAATTATCAATTCGAATTTACAGAACCTACCTATTGCTTTAATTCATCTAAACACTAGGCCAGATAGCAACCCTTACCTCAACTCCCTGGAGATCCGAAGCAATTCCTTTCCCAGCTCCAAATCAGAGTATATGGCATAGAGTCAGCCTCGCTCACGACATCAGATCCGCTATGAAAACAGAAACTTTCACAAGGTAAGTTCTCAAAGAAGGCACAGGGAAATTTCACAACCGAAATCATGTATACGCAAGATCCATCAACTCTAAATTCTCCTCAGAAATCCTATATAGAGTTTCAAACAGGACCGAGGAGCCAAATACCTGAACAGTGAGCTCGCCATAGGGAGTTCATGGCAGAAACATTTCTCTAGGTCTAAACCAACGACTGGCTTCTCCCCCTTCGGTTCAGTTTCAAGAGATCCCTACCAAATCCCGCAATGACTCCCAACCTTGTAGAGGAAAACAAGAAACATTTCCCATTCAATTCATAGAACGGAAACAAACACCACTACCATTTCCGTTTCTATTCCTTACCTCCAATAGATTGCCGACAGAGATTCCACTCAGCTCCCGTAGGGCACTCCGCTCAGATTGGGATCGGCAACTCAAATCGCAGTGGGGGAAATCGCTAACTCACACTCACGAGGTGGCTTGGGGCTCGTGGAAACGGGGAATCAGACTCTCCCTCAATCCCGGAGATGCGGGTCGCCGGAGCGTAGTGGACGAACGCGGCGATGGTGGCGTCGGCCTGCACCTAGGGCTCACGGAGGAAAGGGAGGTGCTGCTGCGATCGGCTGTGGAGGAGTCAGGCTATCGCTTGGGTTGCGGCTAGTGCATCGCGAAGAGAAGGAGGGGAGGTCGGGCGAAATGGCTTGGTTGCGGTGATTGAAGAGGAGAGTGAAGAGTGGGAGCGGCCGTCGGGTTTGGGCTAGGGCAGCGGGCGAGCAGCGATCAGCTGTGGAGGAAGCGACGGCTAAAAGTTGACTTAAGTAATAGGACTTTTGCACTTTGGTCCAAGAAATTTTAGTCTAATCGCAATCTCATCCTTAGGGTTTATAATTAGTTATCCATTAAACCCTTAAACTTATTCTAGAAATTTTCCGAAAAATTATTTCCGAGTGGGATAAACGTGTCGGATTTAACATCAATAGATTAGGTTTAACCAAGATGATCACTTGGGATTAAGATTTGAGTTTAAGGATAACTTGGATTAGGGATGGATTTCAATTATGCTTAGCGTGTAACTAAGTTAATTTATTAATTGTATAATTAGCTAAGTAATGTTTTGATGTAGGACATTGACTTGGTTCACACGTCGCAGATATTATTATTGGACGGGGGGTTCTCGTTGTTCAGACTTCTTCATATCGAGGCGGGTACCCTTGACTTATCTTTATTTGATATAGTCAACCTCTTATGCATAGTTAGATATGGATAGCAGTAGGGATACCTGTTAGTTTCGTTTCTGTACTATTTCTTTCGGTGTTATCCGTTTGGGTTTATTGCTTACTGTTCCATATTACTGTGTGGATTGGATTTATGAACGGCTTACCTTATACCTCGCGGAGGATTTAGGCTATGGTGCATACCGATTATCTGGACTACTGCATATCATGTAGATGACAGTAGGGTTAGATAGTGGGTGGTGCATGGGATAGTGACATGCATCATCGTTGTACGTAGCATAGGTGGGCTACCTTTGACTCCCTGGAAGTTGAGATAAGTCGTCGGACTTGCTACTAGTGTAGGGGCATACGTAGGCGACCTTTGACTCCCTGGTGGTTGAGATGGGTCGTCAGACTTGCCAGATTACCTGTCGTCTAGTCCCATTCCACTTTTCGTTAGTGGATTATAGGTCACGGCGTTGCGACAGATCCCCTACTCTGTCCGAAGATAGATAGGGGGTTGGGAGCGTTACTTTTCCCTAGGGCGAAGTACGTTCATGTCTAAGACCCTGCCCATTCGGTTTCATGTGATACACGACGGTGGTTGTCTGGGTGGAGGGAGAACCCGGTTAGAGCCCTACCCACTCGGTTTCACATAGATGCGACGGTGGCCGATTAGCGTCAGGGGTGACCCATGTTGCATCATGAGCATGCTATGCATTTTGCATTTGGTTGTGATTGCTGCACTTGGTTGTTGTATTTGGTTGACATGCATACTATTGGGTTTGGATTGACACAGGTATGTACTTCTTTTCGGTGGTTCAATTCTGCATTTTCTATTATTGCATCTTTCTTCAGTTTGTCAGTTTGTATTAGCTGTGACTTACTGCTAATATACCTTCCTGTGCATATTGACCTGTTATTCGCATTGGACTCACCCCGTTAGCTTTGTTTTTCCCTCTTTCAGGATGATCGACTGGAGTGTCCGGCAGCATGTCCCAGTTCGCGTATCTCGAGATGATTTCATGGTTTTCTTGTATTTGATGATGGTTGTTGGTACCCTTTTTCGTTCATTCTTTCATTTCATTACCACTGCTGTATTTGTGTTTTGTTGTGTCGTTTTGTACGGCGGTATAGTTGTGATAGGATCGTTCCGGTACGCTAGAGGGGGGTGAATAGCGTTTCGAACCTCTTTCTTCCTACACGGTTAGTTTGCACAGCGGAATATACAATAAAAATAATCAAACAAATACTAACCAATACTAACACGAGGATTTACTTGGTATCCACCCCGGCCGGGTGACTAATCCAAGAATCCGTCGGTGGATCACTCCCTGGATAACCTCCAGCTAGCCCTCGTCGCTCCTTGTGGGTGGAGAAACCTCGCCACAACACCAAGCAGACCTCTGAGCACAAAGACTACTATCTTGCCTTTAACCAAGATAAGATTCGTCAAGAAACTCAGCCACCACGAAGTCCTCTTTAAATATGACTCGGGGCTGATTTCTCGCTACCAGTCGATTGCCCTCAGGGTAGTCGACTGGTGCCAGCCAAATTCGACCGTTGACACCCCCAATGCTCGAATTTGCCAGCTCACCAGCCACCTACCAGTCGACTGCCCCCAGGGCAGTCGACTGATCCTAGGCTGAGACCCTTCTGTGAGTTCCATCAGTCGACTGTCCCCAGGCCAGTCGACTGGTCTACTCACCCACCTAAGGTTACCCTTCCTGAGTACATTCCACTCCGCACTCATACCCTCACGACTCGACTGACTCCTCCTCCGCAGCCTCGACTGTTGCACCCAAGCCTCCAGCTTGCCTCCATGCCATCCTTCACGCATGCCATGAAGTCCGCGCCCCTCAGCTCATCGTCCCTGCTATCCAAGGTCCCTTGGATACGCATGCAAGCCTCCAGCTTGCCTCCATGCCATCCTTCACCGTACCGAGGCCGTCCAGTCAAGTCCATATGTGTAACCTGTACAGCCTGCACATTCAACATACACATATAAGTACACAAGGAAAACCTAACTTAAACCCTTTGCCCAAACATCAAAACCTATGGTCACTCCGGACCATCTTGGGGCCGATTGCTCCAATAAGTTGTACTTTTGTGTGCTATAGAGGCCTTCGTTTCTATTTGTTTTGTCGTAAGTCGTACCGGTATGCATCTTTTCTCGTCGACGTCATTTTCTTTTCATTTCGGTGGCTTGTTCCGGCCCTATCGGTTGTGGTACAGGCAGACTGAGTGGGTCGCAGTGTTTGATTTATGAATTGTCCGCCAGGTTGAGGGTGAAGCAGTCTGGTCGATACTAGACGAGCGACTCCTCGGGGCGTGACAAACACTTCTCCAAATATTGAGAGTTGAGGAGTCATATAATTATATATTGCTTCAACACAATTAAAATTTCCTAAGTTGTTAATATCATCAACAATATCTATAATTTCTATAGGTAGCTTATAAGTAGTAGAAGAAAATAAAATTGAAGAAAAAAATATATAAAATATAAAATTTACAAAACAATAATATTCTCATCTAAATCCATGCAGAGATAATATTTCTTCATTAGATGTTCCAATCTAGATCGATCTAACTTTTTCCTTGTAAAATATCTAGTATATAATATCTAGGAGTGTTGTTTGGAATATTGTCGAAGTGACAAGCGTACCCCCATCTTGGCCCATAGTAACGGGCTCATTTTATATTACGCCATAAAAATCCCTTTCTCTTTAAATATTAACAAGGATATATAAGACATATGTCAGATCCTGATAAGTAGATATATCACATCACCATGTTTGAGTCATTAACCCACATTGTGCACTATAGCATATCTCTTGGGATTGTTAATAAAATCAATATTTTAATGATTATAGAAAGTGTTCATATTCAATGTATTTGGTTATAATTGAGTTAATGGATGAGAAATAATAGGAAGTGATTATAATGTGAGAGTGGTTAAGGTTGAGATGTTAGTAGAGTTAGTGGGTTATTCAGTATGAGTGATGTATTAGCCTATAAATATGTTATTTATTTATCAATGAAGGTGTATCTGAAAATTTTATTTTTATCTTCTTCGTGTGTTCTTGACTCCTCTATTTCTTTTCTTGACAGTGATATCAAAGCTAAGTTTCAAAGAGAGTCATGTCTGTCGAAAATTTTGTGCAACCGGCCATTCCTCGATTTGAGGTTCACTATGACCATTAGAGCATGCTCATGGAGAATTTCTTAAGGTCCAAAGAATATTGGACGGTTGTGATTTCTAGAGTAGTAGAATCGACTGATGGTGCTACACTAACATATACGTAATTAAAAGATCTTAAAGGCAAGAATTATCTCTTCCAAGCTATTGATCGCTCAATCTTGGAAATCATTCTCTGCAAGGATACCACTAAAGATATTTGGGATTCTATGAAAAAGAAGTACCAAGGTACAAAAAGAGCTAAGAGGCAGCAGCTTCAAGCACTTCGTTCAGAGTTCAAAATGCTCCGAATGAAATCAGGAGAATCAGTTTTAGATTATTTTTCAAGAACGATGGCAATAATCAACAAAATGCGGATCCTTGGCGACAAGATGGAAAATGTTCTCATCATCGAAAAAAATTCTTCGATCAATACCAGAATTTAATTTTGTTGTCTGCGTCATTGAAGAAGCAAATGATGCAAGTCTATTTTCAATTGATGAATTACAAAATTCATTATTGGTTCATGAGTAGAAAATCAATCAATATGAAAAAGAAGAACAAACATTGAACGCTTTATCAGAAAATCACTCTACAAATGGTAGAAGTGATAGAGGACGAGGAAGAGGCAGAGGCAGAGGCAGAGGCAGAGGTAGAGGAGGTAGAAACAACAATGATCGTGGGAACCAACAACAAAATCAACATCAAGAGAGTTATTTTCAAAGAAGAGGACGTGGAGACCATTATTCAACAACTAATAGATCAAAGTCAGTAGACAAGTCCAATATTGAATGTTACCGATGTCATAGGTATGACCATTATAGATCATAATTCTATACCAATTTGAAGAAACAAAATGGAGATCAAACTAACTTTATAGAAGAAGTGTCTCTTTTAATGGTATGCCATGAAAAGAGAAAACTCAACTGAATATATTGTATTTAGATACAGGCTGCACCAATCACATGTGTGGTAAGAAGGATACATTTTCTGACTTAGATGAATCCTTTCGTAGTTTTGTCAAATTTGGTGACAACTCTACAATTTATGTTATGGGAAAAGAAAATGTAACAATACAAACGAAAAGAGATTCTACACATACTATCTCTAATGTTTTATATGTGCCAAATTTAAAGACTAATTTGCTTAGTGTGGGCCAATTACAAGAAAAAAGATATGAGATTGCTATTAAAGGAGTTTATCGAATTCAAGATGCAAAGTTGGGTTTAATTGCGCAAGTTAACATGACAACAAATCGTATGTTTCCGTTTTATCTTCATACTACATCTTATTCATGTTTTTCAACAAAATTTGATGATAATGCATGGTTATGACACTTTTGCTATGGATATCTAAATTTTGGTGGATTAAAAATACTAAAATAGAAGAATATGGTGATCGGTCTTCCTTAAATTACAACTCTTTCTCATGTTTGTAAAGAATGTGTTGTTAACAAACAACACCGTAATCCATTCCCACAAGAAAAATCTTGGACAACAAAGGATGCATTGGAGCTTGTCCATTCGGATATTTGTGGGCCAATAACACTGCATTCTAATGGAGGTAAAGATACATAATTACTGTTATTGATGATTATAGTCACAAAATATAGATTTATTTGTTGTAAGAAAAATTCGAAGCCTTTACTGCTTTCAAAAATTATATAGTAGTTGTCGAGAAAGAAATTGGCAACTCGATTAATGTTCTGCGTATTGATCGTCATGGAGAATATAAATCACATGAATTTGCAAATTTTTGTGAGAATTATGGAATCAAAAGGCAACTTATAGCTGCTTACACACCCCAACAGAATGATATATGCAAGACAAAGAACTACACTATTATAAATATGGTGTGAAACCTTCTAACGATAAGTGGTATTCCTAAAAATTTTTGGCCAGAAGTAGTTAATTGGAGCATCCATATATTGAATAGAAGTCCCACCTTATCTGTTCAAAATATGACACTAGAGGAAGCTTAGACTGGAAGAA
>JAGFNQ010009922.1:0-98559 GCA_024364735.1 Boesenbergia rotunda | reverse complement strand
GATTGAAATGAAGGTGCGGGAATGATCCAAACACTCCAGGGAACCCCTCTGAATAGCTTGGATTGATGAAGAACTTGACAAAACCAAAATCGAAGCTATCAAATACAGAGCTGCGGAAACCTCTCAACAGCTCTGTTCTTGCCCAATTCCGAGCTGAAACTCCACCGATTGCTCTCCCCGGTGACCTCGAACTTGATCTAATGAAGAATGGAGGTGGTCGCGCCCCTTGGATGGAAGAAAATAGCTAAAGGAATGAAGAACACGCGAAGAAGATGGAAACTGCAGCGGAGACGCGACGAGGAGAAGACTGTGGCGAGTTTTGATTAAATACTTAAACATGGACGGCCCAGATTGATTTGAGGAAATCCAACGGCTGATCTTGCTCTGATCTGACCCAAACTTTGATGATGATGATCATGGGTCAGGATCTGCCTTGTGGTAGCTCGGATCCTCCAAATTTGCAACGGATGGTCAAGATCAACCTAATCTTTGAATGGACGATCTAGAGCCCTCCGAGCTTGATCCAACGGTTGATTGAGCTCTGATTGGGATGAAACCTTCAGATCTTGATCAGAGTGCTTGATCAACCCTAACCCTAGCTCGGATTGCTTCAGATGGTCCTGGATGGCTCAGATCTAGCCGCTTTTGAATCGGACGACCCAGATTAATCCGAAGCTTGATAATTCGATCCGGTTCCTCTTCCGACTCAAGTTTGACCTAGTATGCCCTAGGTCCATGAACCTTTAATGCCTACAAAAATAGATCAAAAATTTAGTCGCCAAATAATCCAATTTTGTGTAAATTTGCAATTAAGTCCAAAATAAGAGAAAGTTCTAAAACCTAGGGCAATTTCACAATTAAGCAATAAAAACATAGGTCAAACATGGATTTTAGCAATTAAAATAATCAAAAAAATGATACTTATCAACTCCCCCACACTTAAGCTTGAGCGTCTCGCGAAACTACTAAGTATGTATCCCCTAGAGTTTCTTAAGCATAATTAGAAGCAAATGAGAAGAAATTACCTAGGGTCGTCAATTCTCATAAATCAAAGCTTTATGGATTAGTATCTTGTCCTTAAATCAACAACTTAGCTTTTTCATCCATCATGAGTCATTGAGATGAATTTAAATCACTAGCCCTTCATGGAAAATTTTGGTGGCTCTCTCCTTAAGTTCTAAGTTGATGATGGAAGTGGAGCTCACTCAAAAACACATGCTTCTTGCACTACCATAAGCTTGCTTATTGTCTAATCTCCACCATTATTCATGATTAGAATCAACATCTATAAAAACAAATGAAAACATAGAAAATGATAAGAAATGGACAAGAAAATGGAAAAATTGATACAGTGGAAAACTTGAGTGCTCAAGGATGTTTCCAATTAACTCTGCCCTCTTGACAGTCCTCTAGTAAATTCAAAAGTGTGGTGAAGTCACATTTGAATAAGGCCTTTAATTTGGATGAAGAAAACCCTATTGATCTCAATGTGCCAAAAACCTCATTGGTGTGCCAATTGCTTCCTTCTCTTTTCCCAACAATTTTTTTTTTCTTTCTTTCTCTCTAGTAAGGTCAGAATGTATTGGAGTAAGGCTTAAATTTGGATGAGAAAAAACTTCACTTGATTTCAAGGTGTCAACTCAATTGTGTCCACTTGTTTCCTTGTGTTTTTTTTCAACTGTTGCTCTTTTTCTTTTCTACTCTTAATTTCTCTAATGAAGCACTTCGGATCAGATTTGTATCAGAGTTTATATCAGCAAAACTTGAGACATTTCTGCATTGTTTTCAGATTTTTCTACATTGGGTTCAATTACTGATCTGCACTTCAATTACAAAGTTGTACAGGTTGGTTTCAGATTTCTGCATTTTCTGCTTCAGATTCTAACTCCACTGCTTCCATTTCTTTTTCCTGATCTGAAAATACAGCAGCCATATAGGAATAGTTTAGCACTGAAAGTACTCCACTCAACAATTCTGATCAGCAAGTTTAATTTCAGCCCTTACATTGCATTTGCTTCTCTGCACTGATCAGCAATTGCATCCATATTTTTTTCTGTCTTGAACAGCATGGGTTGCAATCAATACTTTTGGATGCATTGCCAAACTTTGTTACCTTGATTCATAGCCCTAAAAACTAGATTTCAGTCCAAGTTGATATCAAACTTGTGCAGAAATTGCTTTCATGGAACACTACCAATCTGAATTTTTTTTTCTTTCAGTTCAGCTTCACAAATAATCCTTCAAGAGATTTAGAACTTTGCAGCTTACTCGCAGCTTGAAGTTAAAGTATCTCAGCAGCTTGATACCTTGCTGTTTTTGTTCAGTAGTCATACTTCAATTCAGATCTGATTATGTTCAACTGCAATTCATCCTTCCAGCTGTGTGTTCGGCTTCAATTCAGTGTCAATTCCAACTTCATCAAACTTTTCTCTCTTTCTTTTTTTAGATCTACCCAGCTGCAGTTAGAATCATAAATCTTCAACTAATTTCAACTTGGCACCGAATTCTGCATTGATTTCAGATTAAAACAGCTGCAATTCTTCCTTAGCAAAGTGGTCGAGTCAAACTCCATAGCATCTTTTTTTTCTTTTTGCACTGAATTTTGCTATTGTGTGCCATTTTTTTTTTCTTTGCAGATTTTTTTCTTCTCTAGTTGGATTCACTTTGGTACAAACGGCTGGGTCTTCACATTATGGTCAAAATTTATAAATGCTTCAATTGGTTTCCTCTTTGACTTTTCTCAATTTCTTGCAACTCCACTTGGCACATGGATTTCTTTTCATTTTTTTTTAAGTCCACAGAAATCTTCCTTCAACCGGATTCAATGATGGTTGCAATGAGAGAAACACTTCTCCTCCAATTCACAACTGAATTCCCACTTGTTCTTGGTACCAAGCTCCACTCAATTGGGCAAAAAAAAATTTTCGACATGAAGTGCATCCTTGATAAAAATTGCTTCCAAATCACTAATTACTCCCCCACACTTAAATCTTTGTCCGTCTCGGGCAAAGTAGCATCAAGAAAACATCCCAAGCAAACAAATCCATAGAAAAATTGGGGTTAAGATTAGGAATAAGGAAAGACAAATAGAATAGACATGATTTTTGCCAAAATTGATATGGAAAGGTAAACAAAGTGATTAGTCTCTATAGATGTGATCCAATCATTGAAATATGATTTTGGAAGAACCTAAGCAAGTTCTAGAGTATAATAACATATGTGTATCACAAATATAAGGCTAATTCTCACTAGGCAAAAATAATTCATCTCAAGTCCTCAATTAAGAATCTAAAACCAAGTAGTACTCAAGCATCCAAGATTTCATCCATTAGCTCAAACCTTAAGTTTTAACAACCAAATTTAATTTATTTTCAAAAGACTCTAAAATGCTATGGAGATAACCTAGAGGGATACATTTATTCCTAGTTATACAAGAAAAAGTGACAAAAAAATAACAAGGTATTTACAATGACTCCTATGCATTCTACTCTACTCATGCATTTATTAGTAAGACTCAATTTAAAAGAAAATTCTAGAAGTCATAAAAGTGAAGGAAAATGCAATAAAAGAAAATACAAGAAAGAACAAACTCCCCTTATTTCTGGTGGACGGAGTCTATCCAGAAGTAGCCTGTAATGCCCGCCCTTTTCCCACCCCTCGTGGTGTGGCGAGATAGGCGTCGTTACGCTAAACATACATGTGCATAAAACATCTTAATGCAACGGAATCATTTTTTTTTCTAAACATGCTTTTAACCATGCAACTAAACACATGGAACATCTATACATGGCATCATATCATAACTTAACCATTCCATAGCTTATTCATAGTCATCATAGGTAGTATGTACTTGTCCATAAACGTAGCATCATGAGTCTTAAGTCACCCATTAGTCATAATCATAAATCATAGCATAAAATTTAAGAAAACATTTTCACACCCAAGACATGCATTATGTGAGAACATAAGAATCTTTTGCCAAGTCACTGCTACACACACACACATGCTTCTGCCTCTCCTGCGGCTTCCCTTAATAGCTTCTTGCTTGATCTGCGGTACAAGGAAAATAAAACTATAAACACATAGGCTTAGTAAAACCCTTTCCTACTCACTAAAACCATACGTCACTTAAGCGTAAACATATCAAGTATCTGACATAGCGTAACTTCGAACATAAACATAAGCATAGTCATGGCATAAGTCATAAGCATATGAACAATTCGCATAGCATGATTCCCAACATCACCATAGGTCTACAATCTACTTAGCATGGCATAAATCTTAACATACATGAACATGAAACATACATACGTGAACATGAAGCATATCTATACATGACATAATTCTTAGCATACATGAACATAAGGCATACTTAGACATGACATAATTCTTAGCATACATGAACATAAGGCATACTTAGACATGACATAATTCTTAGCATACATGAACATAAGGCATAAGATATGAGCATAAACACAAACATAAAATATACTTACCCTGGCGCGATGCATAACATGGATGTATGAATGAGTCAAATGCATGTACTACATAAGGATGCTTAATTTTTAAAATTATACTTTTAAATGCTTAACATAAACATAACATCATTGGGGGTCCCCGGCTTGTACCACATACATACATCATAAGCGCGCATCCCTAAGTAAATATGAGGTAGCTAGCCTCAACCTACTAGGGTAAGGACAGCATAGTCGGTAGTCCTAGAACCGGGGCGTTCTTAAGGTGCTCATCCCTGTTGCACAGCTTCGGTAGTGCCAGAACCGTGGACAGCTTCGGTAGTCCAGAACCGGGGCGTTCTTAAGGTACCCATCCCTTGGACCCTTACTTCGGTCCGGTACAAGCCTCATTCATAAAAATAAATATGCATGCTTCATCATTCATACTTGTCATTCATACTTATCATTCATACTTATTTCATATCATCGTCATGCCTTCATCATTCATACTTATCATTCATACTTAAGGCATAACCTTCATCTTCATTCATACTTATCATTCTTTATTCACATAATAGGACATACATGCATAATCATGTTTTTAGCCATAAACATTATCTTGGTTCGTAAAACTTGCATGATCACAATACATACATAAACATGTACTTCATACATGATACACTTCATCTAGCATACATAATCCCACTATTCATCAATAAGCATGGATGGTAAGCTACATATAAACATGACACATACTACTAGGGTTCATGGCATTTACCTTAAAACATGCATGTACTTTCATAAACCATAAATCTATTATAAACATTTATCATTATACATGCATCCTTCCGTCTATCATAACTTACATCCTACATCAATTTCATATATTCATGGTATATGATCTAATTGTTCATGAGTAAAGCATCACTTAAGATCTAACATCCAAAATCATATTATTCCACACATAAATTAAGATTTTTGTAACATAAAGATCCTTACTTCATGCTTAACTACTTACTAGCATCATGGTAACTTAGAAACAAGCATCCTTGAGACCTTAACCCAATCCAAACCCTAGGTTTGGGTCTTGGCCGAAACTTGAAGGAGATCTAAATTCATAGAAAATTTGCCTAGGTTAAGATTAACATCTTATACCTTGCATATCATGCCATGGAAGACCAATTTAGCCCTTGATTGGACTTAACACTAAGCCTTAGCCCTAGTACATGACTTGGCCGAAACCTATAAGGGTAACAAGCCCATAGAAAATTTATACAAATCACTACTTTCATCCATACTATATCATAGCAAGACATACTAAGCATGCTTGGAGCATTGAAGATTAAATCTAACCCTAATCTTGAAGGTGGCCGAAACCCTAAGGGGTTCTTAGGGTGCCATAAAAATTCAAACATCATGCTTTTATACTTCACCTATCATAGGTAACCATTTACAAATATAAATCAAGTCTTTAACATGATTTCTAGCCCAAGACATGCCTTGGCCGAAACCTTCATGAGCCCTTTTCATGGATTTTTTTTCCAACATATCATGCCAATAAGACTTAGATGATGACAAATAATTTTGAAAGCTATCATACCACAGGTGAGAGGGTTTTACCTTGGGTTGTCTTTGATTTTTAGACCTTAAAAAGAAGGAGAATGGAAATCCCTTTGCCACTTGAACCCTTCTTGCCCTTGTAACCTTGGAAGAGAACCTAGATCTTCCAAATAGAGTCCTTGGTGGAACTTTTCTTAAGGGGGAGAACACCTTGAGTTTTCAGCCAAAGCAAGGAGGAAGAAGAAATGAAGAGGAGAAGGGAAGTTGTAACTTCCTTTCCATATTTATATCACTTTAAAAGGGGTAAATGAAGAGTCATGGTGTCTCTTCCCTTGATGACTCTTCATTTCCTACACCTTAACTAATATCCACTTCATTCCCTCATAGCACTCCCTTGCTAGGTGAATTGGTTAGTGCATACTTGGTTGTACAAGAGGTCCAAGGTTTAATCCTTGGTGCATGCACTAATTTTTCTATTTTATTTTTTAATTTATTTCCTATTATTTCAAAAATTCCTTAAAAATTCCCCCATAATTATGTTAATATTTCCCATTAAAATCCATCTATTTTTATATTAAATTCTACCTAAAATCCACCCATGATAATGACACTAGAAAGCTCATATAAGGTCCCTTAGTACTTAGTTTCTCAATTTAAATGAGAGAACCATGGGTTTCTCGGCTAAGGTTCGTATTAATATTTCTAGATCCTTTGGAAAATTATCTAGACATGCTTAATATTTTAAGGAAAATATTAAGAGAATTTTCCGGGTCGTTACAATCCCCCATTCCTCTTGAAAGTTCGTCCTCGAACTAAGAATAGCTCCGGGTACTTGTGTCTCATCTCGTCCTCGCGTTCCCAGGTAGCCTCCTCGAACTGTTGACTTTGCCATAGGACCTTGACTAAGGGCACCTCCTTGTTCCTTAGCTTCTTGACCTCCCGATCCAAGATCTGGATAGGTTAGCTTTCATAACTTAGGTCCTCCTGAACTGGTACCGACTGTGGCTCAATCACTTGGTCCATGTTTAGAAGACACTTCTTAAGCATTGACACATGGAACACATTATGAATAGCTGACATTTCCTGAGGCAGCTCCAGTTCGTACGCCACCTTACCAACTCTTTTCAGTACCAGGTACGGTCCCACATATAGCGGACTCAATTTCCCTTTCTTCCCGAACCTCGTTATCCCTTTCATCGGAGCCACTTTAAGGAATACCAGGTCCCCAATATTGAATTCCAGTGGCCTACGTCGGGCATCTGCATAACTTTTCTGTCGACTCTGCGCAGCTTCTATCCGTCGTCGAATGGTCTGTATAGCTTGGGTGGTGTCGTTGATGAGATCTGTCGCAAGCCCCATCGCCTTCTTCTCACCACCTTCGTACCAACAGATTGGAGACCTACATCTCCTACCGTACAGAGCTTCATAAGGTGCCAAGCCGATAGTAGCTTGGTAGCTATTATTGTAGGCAAATTCTGCCAAACATAGATATCGGCACCAGCTCCCTTTGAAATCCAGAGCACAAGCCCGTAACATGTCTTTCAGTACTTGATTCACCCGTTCAGTTTGCCCGTCAGTCTAAGGATGAAAGGCTGTACTGAATCGTAACTTGGTGCCGAGGGACTTCTGGACACACTCCCAGAAATGTGAAGTGAACCGACCATCCCTATCTGAGATGATGGTCTTGGGAACTCCATGAAGTCTGATTATCTCCTTAGCATATAACTGAGCCAGTTGCTCAATCGAATAAGTCATCTTGATAGCTAAGAAGTGAGCAGACTTCGTCAACCTGTCCACAACCACCCATACCGCATCATATCCATTTGTAGTCTTGGGAAGTCCCGAAATAAAATCCATAGAGATATCTTCCCATTTCCATTCCAGAATCGGAAGTGGCTGCAGAACTCCTCCGGGCCGCTGGTGTTCTGCCTTCACTTGTTGGCAGGTCAGGCAAGTGCCAACATGCTGAGCCACATCCCTCTTCATACCGGACCACCAGAATTTCTCTTTTAGATCTTGATACATCTTGGTGGATCCTCGATGCATTGAATAAGGGGTTTCATGAGCTTCGACTAATATCGCTCTCCGTAGCTCCGGATCATTAGGAATACATAGTCGATCCCTAAGATAGAGTACTCCCCCGTTGGCGATACGAAAACCATCGCTCTTTCCTTCTAGGATCTCTTGTTTGATTCTCTGAAGGCTAGGATCACTGTCTTGTTTGTCCAATATGTCCTCGAATAGCGTCGGTGATAGTGTCATGGTAGAAAGCCATCCGGAGATAATCTCGACCCCAGCCCTCATAATTTCCCTTTCGAGTGGTCGGGGTAATCTAGATATAGACATCAAGTGGCACTTGACTTCCGGCTGAGTGCATCGGCCACTTTGTTCACCTTTCCGGGATGATATAAGATCTCACAGTCATAATCCTTTACCAACTCCAGCCATCGGCGTTGTCTCATATTTAGATCTTTCTGAGTGAAAAAATACCGCAGACTCTGGTGGTCTGTATAAATCCTGCATTGTACTCCATATAGGTAGTGCCTCCATATCTTAAGAGCGAAGACTACAGCGGCTAATTCCAGATCGTGGGTGGGGTAATTTGTTCATGTTCTTTAAGTTGCCTAGAGGAGTAGGCAATGACTCTGCCATTTTGCATAAGCACAGCTCCAAGTCCCAGTCGAGAGGCGTCGCTGTACAGTTCAAAGCTCTGGTTACCTTTCCAATTCGCGTTTTTTTTTCCAATTTGCGTTGGTACTCTGAGGTTTCTGACCCCTTTCATTTATTGTCTTCCTTTGTTGATTGATGTTGTTCAGGTAATGTTCGGTGAGTAGGGCACTACTAAACAGCTCCTCTGTAGTCTGCGGTCGGTTAACTCCGTCGGCCATGTTCAGAGCTATTTCGGGCCGCAACATCTTTAACATAAGGCGAACCCTCTCCTTCTCAGTGCGAACTAGCTCAGGGCATAAGCGAGCCAGTCGATTAAATTTCTTCATGGCTTCATTGACTGAAAGGTTGCCCTGTCGGAATTCTGTGAACTCGTCGTAGTGTTTATTGGTGACCTGCATGTTGAAGAATTCTTCGAAGAATTCTGACTTGAAATCTGACCACGTCATCTAGTTCACCTGTCTCTTGGCCCTGACCCTCTCCCACCACATTCTGGCATCCCCAGAAAGGCAGAATGATGCACATTTGATTTTCTCTTGTTCAGGCCAGTCCAGCAGCTCCATTCTCCGCCACCCGAGAAATTTTCCGGCATCAGCCTCAACCACTGGATCAGATAAGCCTCTTGTCGTGCTACAGTGGTCGAGCCTGACGGAGGAGTTTGCATAACCGTAGGTGCGACAGGTATAGCAGTCTGGTTCGCTAGAGGAGTAGTAGAATTTTCTTGTTGGTTCATCAGGGTATTAATGGTTTGCTGCTGCTCGGTGACTTGACGCTGAAGTTGGGTCACTAATTGTATCAGATCAGGTGAAGGGGTAGTCTCATTAAGTCTGTTACTCTATCTTCTAGCCATGCTTTCCTTCATAAAGGACAAGTATGGATAATATGAGTTATTGTTATACCTTCCCCCCATATTAAATTCTAAATTATTTAATTTATATATATATATATATATATATATATATATATATATTTTAAATAAATAAAAGAAGGTATCGTTCATGTTCACATATCTTACAAATACTTGCCATTATCTATCATAAGACATCGTTCATACTTGCATATTCTAGAACCTAACATATCGTACAAGTGCTTACCATCATAAAATATACTGAAAGATACTTACTTGGAAGCGGCAGGAAGGAGGCTTGATGTGTGTGTAGTGAGATGGCAATGCTCTAATACCAACTTGTAACGCCCGCCCTTTTCCCACACCTCGTGGTGTGACGAGATAGGCGTCGTTACGCTAAACATACATGTGCATAAAACATCTTAATGCAGCGGAATCATTTTTTTTCTAAACATGCTTTTAACCATGCAACTAAACACATGGAACATCTATACATGGCATCATATCATAACTTAACCATTCCATAGCTTATTCATAGTCATCATAAGTAGTATGTACTTGTCCATAAACGTAGCATCATGAGTCTTAAGTCACCCATTAGTCATAATCATAAATCATAGCATAAAATTTAAGAAAACATTTTCACACCCAAGACATACATTATGTGAGAACATAAGAATCTTTTGCCAAGTCACTGCTACACACACACACATGCATCTGCCTCTCCTGCGGCTTCCCTTAATAGCTTCTTGCTTGATCTGCGGTACAAGGAAAATAAAACTATAAGCACATAGGCTTAGTAAAACCCTTTCCTACTCACTAAAACCATACGTCACTTAAGCGTAAACATATCAAGTATCTGACATAGCGTAACTTCGAACATAAACATAAGCATAGTCATGGCATAAGTCATAAGCATATGAACAATTCGCATTGCATGATTCCTAACATCACCATAGGTCTACAACCTACTTAGCATGGCATAAATCTTAACATACATGAACATGAAACATACATACGTGAACATGAAGCATATCTATACATGACATAATTCTTAGCATACATGAACATCAAGCATACTTAGACATGACATAATTCTTAGCATACATGAACATAAGGCATACTTAGACATGACATAATTCTTAGAATACAGAACATAAGGCATACCTAGACATGACATAATTCTTAGCATACATGAACATAAGGCATAAGATATGAGCATAAACACAAACATAAAATATACTTACCCTGGCGCGATGCATAACATGGATGTATGAATAAGTCAAATGCATGTACTACATAAGGATGCTTAATTTTTAAAATCATACTTTTAAATGCTTAACATAAACAAAACATCATTGGGGGTCCCCGGCTTGTACCACATACATACATCATAAGAGCGTATCCCTAAGTAAATATGAGGTAGCTAGCGTCAACCTACTAGGGTAAGGACAGCATAGTCGGTAGTCCTAGAACCGGGGCGTTCTTAAGGTGCCCATCCCTGTTGCACAGCTTCGGTAGTGCCAGAACCGTGGACAGCTTCGGTAGTCCAGAACCGGGGCGTTCTTAAGGTACCCATCCCTTGGACCCTTACTTCGGTCCGGTACAAGCCTCATTCATAAAAATAAATATGCATGCTTCATCATTCATACTTGTCATTCATACTTATCATTCATACTTATTTCATATCATCGTCATGCCTTCATCATTCATACTTAAGGCATAACCTTCATCTTCATTCATACTTATCATTCTTTATTCACATAATAGGACATACATGCATAATCATGTTTTTAGCCATAAACATTATCTTGGTTCGTAAAACTTGCATGATCACAATACATACATAAACATGTACTTCATACATGATACACTTCATCTAGCATACATAATCCCACTATTCATCAATAAGCATGGATGGTAAGCTACATATAAACATGACACATACTACTAGGGTTCATGGCATTTACCTTAAAACATGCATGTACTTTCATAAACCATAAATCTATTATAAACATTTATCATTATACATGCATCCTTCCGTCTATCATAACTTACATCCTACATCAATTTCATATATTCATAGTATATGATCTAATTGTTCATGAGTAAAGCATCACTTAAGATCTAACATCCAAAATCATATTATTCCACACATAAATTAAGATTTTTGTAACATAAAGATCCTTACTTCATGCTTAACTACTTACTAGCATCATGGTAACTTAGAAACATGCATCCTTGAGACCTTAACCCAATCCAAACCCTAGGTTTGGGTCTTGGCCAAAACTTGAAGGAGATCTAAATTCATAGAAAATTTGCCTAGGTTAAGATTAACATCCTATACCTTGCATATCATGTAACACCCAATAATTTTCTAGTATTATTAGGGATTTTTCGGAATTTTATAGTATTTTTTCAGATTAAAAATAAAAAGAAAAAAATTAAGGGGTCGGGTGGGGTTTGATCCCGCGACCACAGGGTAAAGAAGGCCTTAAGAGAGTCCGGATAACCAGCTGGGCAAGGGTATCAAGCACAGAAAAGGATGAAGCGAAATAATGTTATAGTTGATTTAGCCCATTTCATGAAGAGGTATTTAATCTTCCACTTAAGTTGGGTTAAGACCCCATTTAGGGTTGTAGGAGGCCGCGCGAGCAGGTTGGGAGGCTGCGAAAAATAGGGAGGAAAAGGAGAGTTTTCTCCTCCTTCTTCTTCCTCTTGAAGTAGAAAACCTAGGGCTTCTTCCCTAGGGCCAAGGGTGAAGTTTTCTCACAAGGGAAGAGAAGAGGAGCGCTACGCTAGGAGTTTCCCTAGATATTTAGTGAGTTTTCTTCAAGATAAGTGTAAGTAGATCACTCACCTGCAATAGAAGTAGTTTCGTCATGTATTTCTCGTTGTAGAACTATGTTTGTGATCTAAATGCATGCTTTAAGATTATGGTTTTCTTATTTGTGTATTTTAAGTTCCTAAAGAATACATGTTTTATCATAGAATATGAATTGGAGTAAGTTTTTGTATATGTGACCTATGTATGACAAGAGTAAGTTCTTGAAAAGTCCCAAAAGGGAGTTTTGGGGTTAAGGGCACGCAAGGTGCTCAATGAAAGTTCCAAGTAAGAAAAGGTAAAGGTTTATAGTGCAAGATTTATGAAAAAGAAAGTTAGCTTGATAAATACAAGCATTATGAGTAAGAAAGTATTTTACTTTTGTAAAGTGACATGTACCGGGCAAATGAGAGGCCCACAGAAAGTAAGAAAGAAGCTCTAATAGGGTGCGGTGGCTAGCTACCCCAAAACCTATTAGGGATGCGCGCATTGGTACACTGATACCAGGTATATTGTCAAGGCCTGAGAAAGTTGATTATTATTTTGAAATATATGAGTATATGTAAGTGTTTTCAGTTTAAGCATATGTTTTGCTATGTATGTTAACATTGTTATGTTACAAGCATGTTAAAGAGCAAGAGCAAGGAAGTTAGTGGTTTAAAGTATGGAAATGCATAAGTAACAAGTCGCAAAAGAAATTATGAGCATGTTAGATTTGCTAATGTTTTAGTGCTAGTAAATGTTTTCAAGCATGATTGAGCATGATAAGTATATGAAAGTTTCCATGTGCAAGTATTTCAAAGTGCATGTGTTTTGAAGCAAGCATTAGTTGAAAAGAGCATGTTTATCATTGATCGCATGGATTTGTGAGTTAGGATTTACTTACTAAGCAAATCGCTTATTAGTTGCATTTCCTTCTATTGCAGACAAAGGTAAAGAAAAAGCATAAGCTAGGGAGGCGAGCGGGACATGCATTGATGTTCAGTGGCGGCGGAACTGTGGAAGAGATCGTCGGGTTAAGTCTTGTAGAACATGTGTTTTGGTGTTTTGAATTGGTAGAATGAATGACTTTGTTTAAACCTTGCATAGAGACAAAGTTGGGTACAAACTCTAGTCTAAAGTTCATATATTTTGATAGCTTATTTACTTCCGCAAAGATCCTAATTGCAAGTTTATGAGGTTGTTTTGGGTTGCTAAAATGTTTATAAAACTAGTGTAGAGTATAGATTTGGAGTTATTTATCTATATACTTGAAAGTATATGAATTATGGAGCTTTGGAAATGGTTTTCAGGTCTGTAAATGCAGGTATCAGGCGTGCCAGTCGACTGGTTCAGAACCAGTCGACTGCCCTATTGAACAGAAAGTTTCTGTTCGATGCACCAGTTGACTGCCAAGAGGCCAGTCGACTGGTGCCGGGCACAGAAAGTTTCTATGGCTGACACCAGTCGACTGGCTATATAGCAGTCGACTGGTACCATTGAAAAGAAAGTGTTGTAGGGCAGATGGTTAGTGCTTCAGTTTTACAACTAAGAGGTTTATGGGTCAAATCCTTACAAAGCAAATAAAATGAAAGTTTTTTTTTAAAAGGGGAAAAATTCAGAGCATGTTAAGGGAAGTCAAGTAGTTGTAACTTAAGGCTAAGAATAAGGTAAAGTTAAGGTTAAGTGAATGTGGCGCCCGCCTTAAGGGAGAGAAGTTAAGGAAGGCGGGTCGCCACAGAGTGGTATCAGAGCCAGGTTCCACCCTTCCGCCACACTGACATCAAGCATCAATCCCGCCGCCTGCCAAGTAAGAAGTTCATATGTTGTAGTTTTGTATGCTTTTCATTATTGACTGCTAGTATCAGTAAGTGCATGATGATAAGGAAGTATGTTAGTATTATTATATGCTATTATGTGCATGATCAGTATATGCTATCTAATATGAGTATGATGATAGTATGATGATATGTATGATGATAGTATGATGATATGACACATGATATATAAGTATGATGATAGTAAGATGATAATATGATGATATGACATATGTCATATGAGTATGATGATATGAGTAGGATGATAGTGAAGTAATAAAATACCCTTATTGATGAAAGGTCTTTATCGAAGTAATGTTATTACCCTCTTTAAGATATAGAATAAGAGAATGCCAAGAGTACGTCCTGGAAAGGCCCAAAAATAAGGAGCGAGCTCCTAGAGGGCAAGAGGCAACATAGTCTCTTTATGATATAGAGTAAGAGAATGCCAAGAGGGCGCCCTAGAAAGGCCCAAAATGAGGAGCGAGCTCCTAGAGGGCAAGAGAAAGAGTCAGTACCACCACCAACTCTCTTAGAGGTGATGGCGCAGTTATAGAGACATTAGTAGAGCAACAGCAAGTTATTGCCACCATGATGGCTAACCAGTAGGCCGCTCCCATTACCCTGCTGGTGGAGAATGTAGTGGCACCAGTTGTGACCGACGATCCATCGGTTACATCTATAGTCCCGGCAAGGGGGGTAAGGCAAGAAGCGTACCTCATCTAGTGGTAGAAACTGAAGCCAGAGAACTTCTCAGGCACAAGTGAACCATGGGATTCTCAAGCATGGTTCAAAACGTTGGAAAGCAAAGTAGAGCAACTGGACTGACCTGAGGTAGAGAAGATAAAGTGCGCCTCCTTCTGCCTTACCGGAGATGCTAGATTGTGATGGGAGAGAGTCTAGGCCAAGAGAAATGTCAGCCAGATGACATGGGCCGACTTCGAGATCGAGTTCTTTAATGAATACATTCATATGCGAGTAACCAACAAGCGTTATGATGAATTCACGGAGTTCAGACCTGGAGAACTATCCGTGGATGAAGCAGTAAGGAAGTTCAACCGACTAGCTTGTCTGTGCCTAGAGCTAGTTGGCACTAAAAGAGAAAGAGTCAGGCTAATGATCAAGATGTTAAGGACTGAGATAGCTTTAAAGGTGGCCAGCGGTGTTAGTAGGCCGCAGACCTCGGAACGACTGATAACAGTATAAAGGCCACCAGAAATGTTAAACGATGAAGTTCTTAATGACCTTACCTTCGAGAGAGGTCATGACATCTACTCAGAGGCTAAGGGCAGTACCAATCGGATTTCCAACCGAGAGCTCTATAGTGACTTGGTAGTCCTGGAGATGAAGGATTACGATGTCATTTTAGGGATGGACTTCTTGAGAAAGTATAGTGCTTCTATAGACTGCCGCAAGAGGAAAGTCAAGTTCACACCAGAAGCAGAACCTCCATTTGAGTTTATTGGAGACCCAAAGAGAAAGAGAAAAAGGTTCTTATCTACCTTACAAACTCAGAGAATGTTAGAGAAGAGGTGCTCTGGTCTTCTAGCTCATATAGTGGATGCAAGTCAAGGAGAAGGGTTGAAGAGAGAAGAAGTGAGGGTAGTCTGTGACTATCCTGAGGTGTTTCCTGAAGAGTTACCAGGACTCCTTCCCAATCGGGAAATTGAGTTTGAAATTGAGTTGGCCCCAGGAACCAACCCAATTTCGAAGGTACCATATCGCATGGCGCCAGCAGAACTGAAAGAATTGCAAGAACAATTGAAAGAGCTGCTTGACAAGGGTTTCATCCGCCCTAGTGATTCACCTTGGGGAGCTCCTGTATTGCTCGTCAAGAAGAAAGATAGATCTATGCGAATGTGCATAGATTATCGAGCCTTAAATAAGGTAACCATTAAGAACAGATATCCTTTGCCAAGGATAGATGACTTATTTGATCAGCTGAAGGGAGCCACAGTGTTCTCCAAGATAGATCTGCGATCAGGTTACCATCAGCTCAGAGTGAAGGAGAGTGATGTGCCAAGGACTGCTTTCAGTACAAGATATGGGCACTATGAGTTTGTGGTCATGCCCTTTGGAGTGACAAACGCCCCTGCGACATTTATGGATCTAATGAATAGAGTGTTCAAGGACTTTCTTGACAAGTTCGTCATTGTCTTCATTGATGATATCCTAGTGTATTCAAAGACTCAGGAAGAACATGAAGAACACCTGAAGATAGTGTTGCAAACCTTACATCAGAAGGAGTTGTACGCCAAATTCTCAAAGTGTGAGTTTTGGCTGGACCAGGTGGCCTTCTTAGGCCACATCATTTCCAAGGAAGGTATTATGGTAGACCCAGCCAAGATTGAAGCAGTTAGTAACCGGAGTCGACCAAAGAATGCCAGTGAGATCAGAAGTTTTCTGGGTTTGGCAGGGTACTACAGAAGGTTTGTGGAGGACTTTTCGAAGATAGCTTCACCACTTATAGCCCTTACCAGAAAGAATAAGAAGTATGAGTGGACTGAAGACTGTGAGCAGAGTTTTCTTGAGTTGAAGAAGAGACTGACCAGCGCTCCTATCCTTACAGTACCCGAAGGTGATAAGAGCTTTGATATATACAGTGATGCATCAAAGCTAGGACTTGGAGCAGTCCTTATGCAAGAAGGCAAAGTCATAGCTTATGCTTCCAGGCAACTCAAGGACTATGAAAAGAATTACCCCACTCATAATCTGGAGTAGGCAGCTCTAGTCTTTGCTCTAAAGATATGGAGGCATTACTTGTATGGAGTGCAGTGTAAGATTTATACAGATCACCAGAGTCTGAAATATTTCTTCACTCAGAAAGACCTCAATATGAGACAGCGAAGGTGGCTCGAGTTAGTGAAGGACTATGACTGTGAGATTCTTTACCACCCTGGTAAGGCAAATAGAGTAGCAGATGCATTGAGTAGAAAGACTTATGCCACTTTGATGTCCTTATCATCATTGGCACCACCATTATAGAAGGAAATAGTAGATTATGGAGTTGAGATCATTTATGGGCAGTTAGCTCTATTGACACTAGAGTCAACCCTGCTTGAAGATATACAGAAAGAGCAAGCTGAGGATTCTGATATCCAAAGGATCAAGCAAGAGATACAAGAAGGAGAAAGTAAAGAGTTTAGAGTATCTGACAGTGGGATACTCTATTATGGTGACCGTTTATGTGTCCCTAATAGTGAAGAGCTGAGAAAGAAGATTCTTGCAGAAGCCCATGGAACTCCCTACTCAATGCATCCTGGTTCCACTAAGATGTACCAGGACTTGAAAAGAAGATTTTGGTGGTTAGGGATGGAGAGAGACATAGCTAAGTATGTCAGCACCTGCCTGACATGTCAGAGAGTTAAAGCAGAACACCAGAGACCAGGAGGTGTCCTACAGCCCATTCAGATTCCAGAGTGGAAATGGGAAGACATAGCCATGGATTTCATAGTTGGTCTACCAAAGACAACTAATGGCTATGACGCTATTTGGGTGATAGTAGACAGATTGACCAAGTCTGCCCACTTTTTGGCAATCAGAGTGTCTTACTCAATTGAAAAGTTAGCCCAGTTATATGTGCAGGAAGTGATCCGACTACACGGAGTCCCGAAGACCATTATCTCTGATAGGGATGGTCGTTTCACTTCACACTTTTGGGAGTGCGTACAGACAGTGTTAGGCACCAAACTGAAATTCAGCACAGCTTTCCATCCCCAGACTGATGGACAGACAAAGAGAGTGAATCAGGTTTTAGAAGATATGCTCAGAGCTTGTGCATTAGACTTCAAGGGCAGTTGGTGCAAGTATTTGTGTTTAGATGAGTTTGCCTACAACAACAGTTACCAAGCCACTATTGGTATGGCACCCTATGAAGCTCTTTATGGTAGGAAGTGTAGATCTCCCCTCTGTTGGTATGAAGGTAGTGAGAAGAAGGAAATGGGGTCACAGACTGATCTTATAGATGATACCATAGAAGCTATAAGAGCATCCGCCAGAGGATAGAGACTGCTCAGAGTAGGCAGAAGAGCTACGCCGATGTACGCCGTAGGCCGTTAGAGTTTGAAGTTGGGGATATAGTTTTCCTCAAAGTAGCTCCTATGAAGGGTGTGATGAGATTTGGCAAGAAAGGCAAGCTAAGTCCTCGATACGTAGGGCCCTACCCAGTGACGAAAAGAGTTGGCAAAGTAGCTTATGAGTTGGAGCTACCCTCAGAGATGTCAGCAATACACAATGTGTTCCATGTCTCAATGCTAAAGAAGCATATCCCAGATGCCAACCAAGTGATTGAGCCACAGATGGTACAAGTGCAAGAAGATCTCAGTTATGAAAGTCGACCTATTCAGATAATAGATCGAGCAGATAAGAAGCTGAGGAACAAAGTGGTACCATTAGTGAAAGTCTTATGGCTGAATCAGAAGTATGAAGAGGCAACTTGGGAATCAGAAGATAGCATGAGGCAAAGGTATCCAGAGCTGTTCTAAGTTCGAGGACGAACTTTTTATAAGGTAGGGAGGATTGTAACACCCAATAATTTTCTAGTATTATTAGGGATTTTTCAGAATTTTATAGCATTTTTTCGGATTAAAAATAAAAAGAAAAAAATTAAGGGGTCGGGTGGGGTTTGATCCCGCGACCACAGGGCAAAGAAGGCCTTAAGAGAGTCCGCATAACCAGCTGGGCAAGGGTATCAAGCACAGAAAAGGATGAAGCGAAATAATGTTATAGTTGATTTAGCCCGTTTCATGAAGAGGTATTTAATCTTCCACTTAAGTTGGGTTAAGACCCCTTTTAGGGTTGTAGGAGGCCGCGCGAGCAGGTTGGGAGGCTGCGAAAAACAGGGAGGAAAAGGAGAGTTTTCTCCTCCTTCTTCTTCCTCTTGAAGTAGAAAACCTAGGGCTTCTTCCCTAGGGCCAAGGGTGAAGTTTTCTCGCAAGGGAAGAGAAGAGGAGCGCTACGCTAGGAGTTTCCCTAGATATTTAGTGAGTTTTCTTCAAGATAAGTGTAAGTAGATCACTCACCTGCAATAGAAGTAGTTTCGCCATGTATTTCTCGTTGTAGAACTATGTTTGTGATCTAAATGCATGCTTTAAGATTATGGTTTTCTTATTTGTGTATTTTAAGTTCCTAAAGAATACATGTTTTATCATAGAATATGAATTGGAGTAAGTTTTTGTGTATGTGACCTAAGTATGACAAGAGTAAGTTCTTGAAAAGTCCCAAAAGGGAGTTTTGGGGTTAAGGCGCAAGGTGCTCGATGAAAGTTCCAAGTAAGAAAAGGTAAAGGTTTATAGTGCAAGATTTATGAAAAAGAAAGTTAGCTTGATAAATACAAGCATTATGAGTAAGAAAGTATTTTACTTTTGTAAAGTGACATGTACCGGGCAAATGAGAGGCCCACAGAAAGTAAGAAAGAAGCTCTAATAGGGTGCGGTGGCTAGCTACCCCGAAACCTATTAGGGATGCGCGCATTGGTACACTGATACCAGGTATATTGTCAAGGCCTGAGAAAGTTGATTATTATTTTGAAGTATATGAGTATATGTAAGTGTTTTCAGTTTAAGCATATGTTTTGCTATGTATGTTAACATTGTTATGTTACAAGCATGTTAAAGAGCAAGAGCAAGGAAGTTAGTGGTTTAAAGTATGGAAATGCATAAGTAGCAAGTCGCAAAAGAAATTATGAGCATGTTAGATTTGCCAATGTTTTAGTGCTAGTAAATGTTTTCAAGCATGATTGAGCATGATAAGTATATGAAAGTTTCCATGTGCAAGTATTTCAAAGTGCATGTGTTTTGAAGCAAGCATTATTTGAAAAGAGCATGTTTATCATTGATCGCATGGATTTGTGAGTTAGGATTTACTTACTAAGCAAATCGCTTATTAGTTGCATTTCCTTCTATTGCAGACAAAGGTAAAGAAAAAGCATAAGCTAGGGAGGCGAGCGGGACTTGCATTGATGTTCAGTGGCGGCGGAACCGTGGAAGAGATCGTCGGGTTAAGTCTTGTAGAACATGTGTTTTGGTGTTTTGAATTGGTAGAATGAATGACTTTGTTTAAACCTTGCATAGAGACAAAGTTGGGTACAAACTCTAGTCTAAGTTCATATATT
The DNA here is from genome assembly GCA_024364735.1 of Boesenbergia rotunda. Taxonomy (NCBI): domain Eukaryota; kingdom Viridiplantae; phylum Streptophyta; class Magnoliopsida; order Zingiberales; family Zingiberaceae; genus Boesenbergia; species Boesenbergia rotunda. Next base: position 78,299 of record JAGFNQ010009922.1, on the reverse strand, counting down.
TTGATAGCTTATTTACTTCCGCAAAGATCCTAATTGCAAGTTTATGAGGTTGTTTTGGGTTGCTAAAATGTTTATAAAACTAGTGTAGAGTATAGATTTGGAGTTATTTATCTATATACTTGAAAGTATATGAATTGTGGAGCTTTGGAAATGGTTTTCAGGTCTGTAAATGCAGGTATCAGGCGTGCCAGTCGACTGGTTCAGAACCAGTCGACTGCCCTATCGAACAGAAAGTTTCTGTTCGATGCACCAGTTGACTGCCAAGAGGCCAGTCGACTGGTGCCGGGCACAGAAAGTTTCTGTGGCTGACACCAGTCGACTGGCTATATAGCAGTCGACTGGTACCATTGAAAAGAAAGTGTTGTAGGGCAGATGGTTAGTGCTTCAGTTTTACAACTAAGAGGTTTAGGGGTCAAATCCTTACAAAGCAAATAAAATGAAAGTTTTATTTTAAAAGGGGAAAAATTCAGAGCATGTTAAGGGAAGTCAAGTAGTTGTAACTTAAGGCTAAGAATAAGGTAAAGTTAAGGTTAAGTGAATGTGGCGCCCGCCTTAAGGGAGAGAAAGAGAAGGCGGGTCGTCACATATCATGCCATGGAAGACCAATTTAACCCTTGATTGGACTTAACACTAAGCCTTAGCCCTAGTACATGACTTGGCCGAAACCTATAAGGGTAACAAGCCCATAGAAAATTTATACAAATCACTACTTTCATCCATACTATATCATAGCAAGACATACTAAGCATGCTTGGAGCATTGAAGATTAAATCTAACCCTAATCTTGAAGGTGGCCGAAACCCTAAGGGGTTCTTAGGGTGCCATAAAACTTCAAACATCATGCTTTTATACTTCACCTATCATAGGTAACCATTTACAAATATAAATCAAGTCTTTAACATGATTTCTAGCCCAAGACATGCCTTCGCCGAAACCTTCATGAGCCCTTTTCATGGATTTTTTTTCCAACATATCATGCCAATAAGACTTAGATCATGACAAATAACTTTGAAAGCTATCATACCACAGGTGAGAGGGTTTTACCTTGGGTTGTCTTTGATTTTTAGACCTTAAAAAGAAGGAGAATGGAAATCCCTTTGCCACTTGAACCCTTCTTGCCCTTGTAACCTTGGAAGAGAACCTAGATCTTCCAAATAGAGTCCTTGGTGGAACTTTTCTTAAGGGGGAGAACACCTTGAGTTTTCGGCCAAAGCAAGGAGGAAGAAGAAATGAAGAGGAGAAGGGAAGTTGTAACTTCCTTTCCATATTTATATCACTTTAAAAGGGGTAAATGAAGAGTCATGGTGTCTCTTCCCTTGATGACTCTTCATTTCCTACACCTTAACTAATATCCACTTCATTCCCTCATAGCACTCCCTTGCTAGGTGAATTGGTTAGTGCATGCTTGGTTGTACAAGAGGTCCAAGGTTCAATCCTTGGTGCATGCACTAATTTTTCTATTTTATTTTTTTAATTTATTTCCTATTATTTCGAAAATTCCTTAAAAATTCCCCATAATTATGTTAATATTTCCCATTAAAATCCATCTATTTTTATATTAAATTCTACCTAAAATCCACCCATGATAATGGCACTAGAAAGCCCATATAAGGTCCCTTAGTACTTAGTTTCTCAATTTAAATGAGAGAACCATGGGTTTCTCGGCTAAGGTTCGTATTAATATTTCTAGATCCTTTGGAAAATTATCTAGACATGCTTAATATTTTAAGGAAAATATTAAGAGAATTTTTCGGGTCGTTACATAGCCTCCATCGTGGTAGTGGAGGAGTCTGGGTGGCTGAGAGAATTAGGACTCCCCCACACTTGAACTTTGCAGAAATATGCTCCGGTGGCTGAAGGCGATTTAGGTTCAAAATCCATTAAAGGAATGGAGTGCTTCGAATTAAAGTAAAATTATCTCCTCCTTCTTTATGCCTTTTAGAAGTCCTTCCAGGAGGTTGAAGTCTGTTCAGTTGGAGCACCCACTCCTGAAGTCTTCTAGACCCTGCAAAACAATGTAATACCTCTCTCAAGCGTGTAGGGTAAGAAAGAAATAAAATGATATCAGTCTCTGCATGAAATGTATCCAAAACTGCATCATGTCCAATGAAATCAAATTTTGGTGCCTCAATAAATTTTTCACAATTATTTTCTACAAACTTTGCATCCAAGTACTCATCACAAACAAAGAAATCAATTTTTGGCACTTCAATAGAAATATCACAATTATTTTCCATCAAGGATGTATCAAGCAATGTATTACAACCAATGAAATCAATTTTAGGTGCCTCAATGAATTTTTCACAATTATTTTCAGCAGAAGATATATCAAGAGACTCATCACAACAATCAACATCAATTTTAGGCACCTCTAAAAATTTTTCACATTCAGCATTTACATCTGATGTATCACAACATGTTTCATTTTCAACAAATTCAGCACTAGGTACCTCTATCAATTTTCACAATCAAATTCTACAAGAGATGTATTCCTAAGTATATCACAAACAATAAAATCAGTTTGAGGTACCTCTATGAAATTTTCAGAAAAAATAGGAGGAATACTTACCTGATCGTGCCGAAGAATACCTGGAGGTTCTACAAGAGTGGATGTAATTATTGGCTCCTCCTGGTAATGTGTAATCTCCTCTTCAGGTTCAGGTTCTGGTGGACACTCAACTAAAACAGGTGATCCTTGGGTTCTTGCTTCCACCAAGCAAGTCCCTACACTTTCTGGTCATCCTCTAATTGTGGTGGTCCCTGGGGCTTAGTGCAATCCCCTACACCTGTAGAATCATCTCCTATGCATGCTCCTTCTGTAACATCTGCAACAACAATATCAGAAAAATTAGGACCATCAATAATACTATCATTACAAAATAAAAGATAAGAAGGGTCCTGGGGTGCTTCAAGAGGAGTGCATGCTGTAGGTGCCCTATTTTTGATGTTTTCTTCTTCTTCTTCCACCAAATTTGCAAGATCACTTGAAGAAGGACTTGGCCAAGCACTAGGGTCACCTTGAACTGATATAAAATCAACTCCGGGGCTCTCAGAATTAATAGTAGCTTAAAAAGACAATTGTTCTAATCTTTGGGCTTTTAACTGATTGAATTGATCAACCAATTTTGCAAACTGGTTGTCATTAAGCTGTTGTTATTGTAAAATTTGTTGACACATCTCCACCATCCTCTGTTGTTGAGCCTCACTCCAATCAGGATTCTCAAAGCCTCCTTGGTTAGTGTGGAACTCTTGTTGGTCTTGAAATGTAACATAAGGCTGCTGAAGACCAAGAGTAGGCTGTGCATTCTGAAATGGAGACTGTGGGGGCTGATCAAATGGTTGAATGGGCTGATTAAACTGCTGAAAATTGGGCTCACAACTTGGTGGAGATGGCTGAAAATTTTGATTCTGGAATTGAAAACTCTGAGGTTGAAATTGTGATGGTGAACACTGAAATTGAGTGGGCTGGAAATTCTGGTTGCAAGGGTGAAATTGCTGTGGAAATTGAAATGGTTGCTGGAAATTCAAATTATCTTGGTACCCTTGCTAAATTCCTTGAAAAGGTGATTGAACTTGTTGATAAGGTTGCTGAAAATTGGGCTGAAATTGCTGAAATTGGGGCTGACAACTCAGATTTTGGGGTTGAAATTGCTGAAGTGGTTGCTCAAAAACTGAAAATTGGGGCTGCCCATTCTGAATTTGTTGGAAATTTGGTAGACTTGGCTGAAAATCTTGCTGAAACTGTTGACATTGTGGCTGAAAAAACTGTGGTGGCTATTCTTGCTGAAATTGGGGCTGAGGTGGCTGAAATGTAGGCTGAGTCGGCCTCTGGTAAGTAGATGAATGAGCTTTATGTTTTTGTTGGTATTCCAACACCTTGCACCAACATTTCAACTCCACCAATGCCTCTTTTATTTCTTTACAGAACTCTGGTGAAAACATTTTGCTCTTGCAACCCTGTCACAAATCAAACAAGAAAAATGGCAGCAACCGTATACGAAAGATAAAGCAAAAAAAGATAGAACCCAATGATATGTCCAAAAGCATACAAGCAAAAATCAAACAAATCAACTAGTTGCTTCCCCGGCAACGGCGCCAAAAATTTGATGGACCCGAAATAGACTATCACGAAATGTGTGGGTCCATCAGAATTTAGAACATTTATAAAAAGATGCTGGAAACCCTTTTTGCAATCAAAATATGAAAACGTAGTAAAGGGGCCACAGGTCGTATTTTTCCTGGGGACTAGTTGAGAGTTTGTTTGATTCGAGCTCGTGTTTATGTGTCGTTTGTGAATTTGGGTTTCGAATGTAAAACTTGGGTTTGGAATGCGATTAGGAATGAAAAGGAAATCACTTCACTGAATGAACTAAACAAGTGTGTTGCAATTAATAACTCAACCAATGAAAAGCTAACTTAACCAAGGCAACTTAACTAAATTTGGGAAACAAATCTGAATCTAATGGCAACCCAAATACTAAGCAAGTGAATTAGAACAAGGCTGAAATTTTCGATTAAAGCTAATGCCAAACACTTAAGGCCTAATTGTAGAGTTGAAACTTGCTATTAATGCCAAAATGGAAGTTGGAATTCAAACTCAAGCCATGCATGAAACGAACTATCTCCCAACTCACTACTCACCCAGAATTGCACTTAAATTGGCACCTATCACTGCCAAAACTCTTCTTGATACAAAATGGATTCAACTAAAACCGATATGCAGAATTTAAACTTGAAATTCAGATTCAAGTTGGAATTAAAACAATCTGTTTTCAAGCTCAATAGCACACTTAAAGGTATGTTTAAACTTGATACACTTCAATGCTGAAACTGAACTTGATACAACATGCAGAATTGGAGTTAACTTGCCACCAAAAATGCAGGAACTAATGTGCCAAAAGCTGACTAAATGCTTGAACTGTAAACATGACAATTTCATAACTGAAACTAACCAATTCAGCTTAGAAAATGATACCACCAGTGAAGTATTATGCTAAAGTGAATGAAGAATTTCGAATCCAAGTCTGATCAGTCAAAAGAACGCAATGCAGAAGCAATTGTGCAGAAACAAAATCTGTCTGCAGAAATTTAGCTACAACCCGCAAGCAGAACATGCAACAAATTGAAACTAGTGCACAGAATTGATGTTCGGACAAGATACAGAGGATCTAAGGTTCCCTTCACACAAACTTCAGAAGCAAATGAGGGCAGAAACAGAAATTCAGAACTCAACTTATGTGCAGAATCATCTTGAAGGCAGAACTGAAATACAGCAGGATGGGAATTCAGATTCAATTTCAAAATTGCAGCAGCAATTTGAATGTAAGAATCGAACATGACAATTGAATTCAGATGCAATAAAACTCCAATGCAAAGCTCAGCTGATACAACTAGCAGAGATTGAGTTAACTAGCAGACGTATCAAGCTGAGAAGTGCAAAAATTAAGAATCGATCAAATGGTGGAAACAAAACAAAAATTCAGGAATGAAATGCAGAATTACTAAGCTAAACAAAAACTAAGAACTGAAGCTAAAAGTGAACAACTTAGTTCAACTAAATTAAAACACTAGATGCGAAATTAGCTAAAGGTTTCAGAGCTAAGGAGAATTGCAGAAAAGAAGAATGATACGCAAGCTGTTGTTGGCACCGGGTGAATGTTGACATGGATACGGGTTCGTAATTTTAAAAATTTAATTACGTGCAGTGGAAGGTTTAGCATAAATAATTTCTTAAATTATTTTAACCACATATCTAGCATGCAACCTTATGTTATGGAGACATGATCATACATTTAAAATTTCACAGAAAGTAAACTAATTTACTTAATACGTCGCGTAACTCGTAGAAAGGGACGAGATCCAACCGTAGCGTCCCTTGGAAGCTCCGCCTCTATTCGCGTCCACGCCGAGTTTTCTTCGAGATGACTTCGCAAAGCCACGAGTTTCGTGCCGACAAGAACTACTAGATTCTCCAAAGGCACGACAAGAATACTAAGAGAGAGATGATAAACTAACCACCAAACGAAGAACGGAATCAAGATTCCGGGAGGAAGGAAGGAGTCGCGCCCGCTTCTTCTTCTTCTTCGGCTTCTTCTTGGTGGTGGAAGCTCACGGCAAAGGGGGAGGGCTCTAGGGCCGGCGGCACTAGAAGAGGGAGAGGGAGAGAAGGAGAGGGAGAGAGGCTAGGCAAGAATCTTTGGTCTCTTGGATTAATCTCCAAGCCTTGCCTTGGTACCTTTATATAGTAGCCTCTTAATCGCCAAGTCTCCTCTTAACGGAATAAATTTTTCATAAGAAATTTATCTTATAAATTTTTCTATGAATTATTCCGTTATGCCAAGTTTTTATTATAACTTAATTTATAATAAAAACAACCATGTCTCCCCTTTTATTATGGAAAGAAATTTCTTTATATAAATTTCTTTATCATGGTAAATCAATCCGTTATTGATTTTATAAAATAAAATAAACCAATCCAAGGTTTATTTTAATTTTCATGAAAAATAAATCTCTTTATATAAATTTATTTATATAAATTTATTTATATAAATTTCTTTATATAAATTTCTTTATCATGGTAAATCAATCCGTTATTGATTTTATAAAATAAACCAATCCAAGGTTTATTTTAATTTCCATGAAAAATAAATCTCTTTATATAATTTTTTTATATAAATTTATTTATATAAATTTTTTTATATAAATTTCTTTATCCATAATTTTATAAAACAAACCACGTGCGGTTTATTTTATAATTTGAACCGAAAATTCGGTTCTCCCCCTTTTAATTTGGCCGGCCAAACAAAGAGGGTGGGGACCCTCTTTGGCCGGCCAAACCCAAGGCCCGACTTCACGAATTAAACTCATTTAATTCGTTCAATAAGTCTTCAAAAGACTTAGCCATTTTATGCTTCCGATGCGTCTCTGAAAAATTCAGATTCGACTTATCTCTCTTGATCGGAAAATCCAATTTTCAACTCGTTTTAAATCCCTCGGATTACTCGTAGTGCGTGTGACTAAATAGGCTTTCGATTTATGTTGGCCGTCTATAATTAACCAATTATAGAACAATCATAAGTGGCACCTAGTAGTACATCATGATCCCCAATTAATCGAAAGATCAATGGTTGACCTCAGAAATTATTCTGAAACCCTTCAGCAGCTTTAATGAATCGTACCTCATTCCCTTCACCATCTTATACCCACTTGGTTCAGGACACGGTCTATGTGTGTCAGTCCCCACTAGGCTGACTACGTCACACCTAGCCCAAGTAATGTGTTTCTCGTCCAACGGATTCTAATTACTCTCATGTTTCTGAGAGATTCATACACGGAACATGTGATGCTCTAGCCGGAGGCTTCGAGTAATAATCCGACGATAGGCCTTGGGTATACATCTCCTCGCAAGGAGTGGTGAATCCTTTGTAGGCTGTTCAAACATCTTCGGGCACTTCGGCTTATACCCAATCATCCTGGGTCCACACCTCCTTGGAGATGCTTGCTTAAGATGTCAAAGTATAAGTCTTCATGACCAAGATGACTTGAACACCGCAAGTTAAAGGAACATCGCACTTAAGCTGCAGTAAAACTTCATTGACATATCTATATGTAGATTACCATATGAAGTTTTACAGCTAGTCACTCCAATGAACTAGTTCCCTTAACTAGCATTCATGTTTATCTCCGGACATCCCAATGTCACCAGCCAGTGAGAATCAGCTGATTAGAGAATAACCCATGCTAGTCTCAACAGAATTGATAGTGTCCGTATTTATCAATTCATCGACTAGGGACAATTTCAATACTTCACAATTGCACATGTAGAGATAATCACTAGTTGTGAATTCATCACAAATTCTCTCATGCTGTGAATTGTATTGCGGACATTCAGTAAATGAGTTTAAGATCTCAATCAAATACACAAACATGTATACTCAAATAGTGAATATTCATTTAAAGTAAACGATTACAATCATAAGGCGATTGCCTTAGGACACTTCTCTCATATTACTAACAAACTCCTACTTGGCCTAATGCCAATCGCTACGGTATCCAATACCACAGGCTCTAACATGACCCTCAAACTTGCTTTGAGGCAAGGCCTTAGTTAAAGGATCCGCTAAATTCCTTTTAGTGGGAATTTTCTCAATTTGTATATCATTCCTACTTATAATCTCTCTGATCAGATGATAGCGGCGAAGCACATGTTTGGATCGCTGATGAGACCTTGGTTCCTTTGCTTGTGCAATAGCTCCATTGTTGTCGCAGTAAACCGATATTGTTTCATCAATGGTTCGAACCACACCAAGTTCTGAGACAAACTTCTTGATCCAGACTGTTTCTTTTGCTGCTTCGAAGCCGCAATATATTCCGCTTCCGTGGTAGAATCCGCTACAGTGTCTTGCTTGGAACTCTTCCAACTTATTGCGCCTCCATTCAAAGTAAATACGTATCCAGACTGAGATTTGGAGTCATCCTTATCTGTCTGGAAACTGGCATCTGTATACCCACGTATTACCATATCTCCTTCTCCATATATTAGAAATACATTCTTAGTTCTTCTTAAGTACTTAAGGATTGTCTTGACAGCCGCCCAATGATCCATTCCTGGATCAGACTGGTATCTGCTCGTGACGCTCAGAGCATACGATATATCGGGCCTAGTACATAGCATAGCATACATGATAGATCCTATCGCGGATGCATAACGAATCTTATTCATGCAAATCCTCTCGTTTTCTGTGCGCGGACACATAGACTTTGAAAGGTTGATCCCATGCCTGATGGGAAGGTAACCTTTCTTGGATTCCGACATGCTAAACCTTTTTAGCACTCGGTCTATATATGTAGACTGTGAAAGACCAAGCAACCGTTTTGATCTATCTCTATAGATTCTAATCCTAAGGATATAGGTTGCTTCTCCCAGGTCTTTCATGGAGAAAGTTTTGGACAACCAAATTTTAACCAACTGTAAGACTGATATATCGTTTCCTATAAGTAATATGTCATCGACATATAATACTAGGAATACGACTGCACTCCCACTAACCTTCTTGTATACACAAGGTTCGTCAGGATTTTGTGAGAAATCAAACTCTTTGATTGTCTCATCAAAATGGATGTTCCAGCTCCTGGATGCTTGCTTCAGTCCATATATGGATCGTCGAAGCTTGCATATTTTGGTTTTATCAACCGATGTGAAACCTTCAGGTTGTATCATGTATACATCCTCAAGCAGGTTTCCATTAAGGAAAGCTGTTTTCACATCCATTTGCCATATCTCATAATCATAATGAGCTGCTATGGCCAGGAGTATCCGAATGGATTTAAGCATAGCTACTGGCGAATAGGTTTCGTCATAATCAATTCCTTGTTTCTGACGATATCCTTTTGCCACTAATCTAGCCTTAAAGGTAACAACATTACTTTCCATGTCGGTTTTCTTCTTGAAAACCCACTTGCACCCTATGGGCTTAATCCCTTCAGGTGGGTTAACCAAGTCCCATACTTGATTTTCGTACATGGAATCCATTTCCGACTTTATGGCTTTAAGCCACTTGTCCCTTTCTGTACTTTTCAGAACATCTTCATAACTGATAGGTTCATCATCGCTTATGAGTAACACGTCGTTCGATTCACTTATGAGAAATCCGTATCTCTCTGGAATATTGCGTGTCCTATCAGACCTACGAAGAGGTGGTGTTGTTTTAGGTTCAACTGATAGCTCATCATTATGAGTTGTTGGTTGTGGGTCTAGACTAGGTGTCTCTGTAATTTCTATTGGAGTTTCTTGAACTTCATCAAGTTCAATGCCACTCCCACTGTTTTCTTGTAAAAGAAATTATTTTTCCAGAAACACAGCATGCCTTGAAACAAACACCTTTTGTTCCAAGGGATGATAGAATTGGTAACCCTTCGTTTCCTTAGGGTATCCAATAAATAGATATTTATCAGACTTAGCATCTAATTTGTCTGATACAATCCGCTTCACATAAGCAGGACAACCCCATATTTTAAGGTGAGTTAAATGAGGTTTCTTACTATTCCACGTCTCATATGGAGTAGTAGAGACTACCTTGGTCGGGACTCTGTTTAGCAAGTAAACAGCTGTCTTAAGTGCATAGCCCCAAAAGGATTTTGGAAGAGTTGCATGGTTCATCATAGATCTAACCATGTCCATCAAGGTTCGGTTACGCCTCTCAGATACACCATTATGCTGTGGTGTATAAGGCGGAGTCCATTGAGACAATATCCCATTGTCCCTAAGATAATCTTGAAACTCTTAACTTAAGTATTCACCATCCCGATCGGATCGAAGTATCTTAATACTTTTCCCAAGCTGTTTCTCTACTTCATTTCTGAACTCTTTGAATTTCTCAAAAGCTTCAGATTTGTGTTTCATCAAGAACACATACCCGAATCGTGAGTTATCATCGATAAAGGTAATGAAGTAGCTATAGCCTCCTTGTGCTGGAGTTGACATTGGTCCACATACATCAGTATGTATTAGACCAAGCAATTCTCCCACTGGATTACCTTTTCCGGAAAAGGGTAATTTGGCCATCTTGCCTTTTAAGCATGATTCGCATGTATCAAATGAACCGGGTTCAAATGATTCCAGAATTCCACATCGGTGTAATTTGGTCATGCGTTTCTTGCTTATATGGCCAAGACGACAATGCCACGTATAGGAGTCTATTTGATTATCTATTCGAGCACGTTTGTTGCTAACTTCGATATTGAAAATGTCACTGGATAAATCTAACGTGTAGATACCATTGCATAAAGTTCCGGTCCCATAAAGAACACCATTTAAAGTTATGTAACAACAATTGTTACTAAAAGTTAAATGGTAACCCTTTTCATTCAAGAATGAAATAGATACAATGTTCTTTATTAACGAAGGAACAAAATAACAATTATCCAATTCTAAGACAAGTTCAGTAGGGAGCTTTAGCAAATATGTTCCGTTGGCAATAACAGCAATCTTTGCTCCATTTCCAACTTGCAAATTCGCTTCTCCCTTGACGAGTCTTCTTCTATTCCTTAGCCCCTGTATGTCATTACATATATGTGAGCTACACCCAGTATCAAGTACCCAGGTGTACGAGGAAATAGAGTGACATTCAATAACGAAGATGTCTGAAGAGGATGGGGCATCGGATGCCTTCTTCTTCAAGGACTCAAGATAAACCTTGCAGTTTCTTCGCCAGTGGCCCTCCTTGCCACAATGATGGCAAGTGCCTTTTGGTGCTTTTTCAATCCTTTTGTCCTTAGTTAACTTACTCGTGTCCAAAATGGAACGCAAATTCAAAGAAGACATGATCAAGTGATTATCCTAGAAATACAAATTGAGGTTATGTGATGAGAATGATAAAGAATGCATCAATATACATTCATTAAATCTTATTTATTTTTCGAATTGAATAACCCTTTTTTATCCATTCGGGAGATCGTCGGAACATCTCCAAATAGGTTGATATCCAACCATAGATAAGAACAACTATGGTTGTGGCCATCAAGTTATTCTTAGCTATGAACGTAGGTAATTATACCGATTACATATCACATATATGTAACTACCACTTTATGCTATCAACTAATTGAATGTTTGCATAAATCATTGGGTTGTTAACTCATTAACAAGTATACAACAATATACATAGCACCCAATTGCACCTCTCTTTACATCGACCTTGGCTGTGGCACAACAAATCGATGCTCCAAGCTTAAGGCTGACCCATTAATCAAGAAATAGTTTTAATATGGTTGGAGCTCATTCAACCGTTTAGTCAAGCTTGGATGTGTCCAACAACCAAAACTAAGGATTAACCTCTGACTCCAACTATATTAATCATAAACTAATTCCATGGTTTGAACATGTTGAGGTTCAAGCCGGGCATGGATGTGTCCATCAACCCAAACGAGAAACAAAACTCCGGTTCTAACCATATTAATAGAAGGTGTTGGCCATAATATTTTGTAAGGGGTTTTGGGTCTCATCCTTTCTTTTCTAAGCACATTCATGACATATAATTATGTCATGTACTAACGATTTCCTTAATAAAGTATGTATGTGACTTAATTTATCAAGTCTCATTAATTGAATTAGGAACCAGATTTCCTAATTCCAATTTCATACTTTATTCAAGGAATTGTTTTGGGAAACAATTTCCTAAATTGTCATAATCAATTTCGGAAATAATATGTTTAAGACTTTGATTTCTCTAAATCAAATCTTATTAAATTAAGAGACAGATTCCCTTAATTCAACCACATATTATTTTCATGAAAATCTTATTTAAGAAAAACTCTATAGGAAACCATTTTCCTAATTAATTTTGGAGACAACAATATGTAAGAGCATCACCTCTTAAATCAAATAAGGAAATTATCGTTTAAGAATCACCTCAAAATTTCCAAGATTTGATTACATATTTTATTTATGGATTTATTAATTACAACAAAATATTTTCTTTGGGTGGCTCCCCGAGGCTCAGATACCCAAAAAAAAGGAATTTGTTGTAATTCTAATTTGGTCCACTCTCCGAGGCGTAACCAAATTAAACATGACAATTTTATTCAAAAATAGGAAATTAAATTACAACAACTAACTTTAAATTGGACGGCTCCCCGAGGCTCAATCCAAAATAAAGAATTTTGTTGATAATTTAAAACCAATTCGAATTTAATTATCAATTAATGATCCATAAATTTATCTAGACTTTCTTTGAAAGAAAGTGCCCAAAATTGCGAGATTTCATAATAGGTTTTCAGAATAATTGTAAGTTTCTGGTACAAAGAAAACTTATATATTTCCAAAATTGGAAATTTTCCAAAATAGGAAATTTCCAAATCGGAAAGTTTCCAAAAATGGGAAGTTTTCACAATTATCATAAAAATTTCAGAAACTAGGATATTTAAAAGTTTGCGAAATTTCATGAGGATTTCCAACTTTTGAAATTCCTAAATCTAAAATTTATCATAATTGGAAAGTTTCCATAATTGGAAAATTTTCCAAAATTGAGATCATGACAAAGTTTTCCGCAAAACAATTATATGATTATGTATGTNCAAGTGGGAGTTTTGTTAGTGATATGAGAGAAGTGTCCTAAGGTATTCGCCTTATGATTGTAAATATTTATTTTAATAAATGAAAATTCACTATTTGAGTATACATGTTTGTGTATTTGATTGGGATCTTAAACTCATCTACTGAATGTCCGTAATACAACTCACAGCATAAGAGAATTTGTGATGGGATCACAACTAGTGATTATCTCTAAATGTGCAAATGTGAAGTATTGAAAATATCCCTAGTCGATGAATTGATAAATACGGACACTATCAATTCTGTTAAGACTAGCATGGGTTATTCTCTAATCAGCTGATTCTCACTGGCTGGTGACATTGGGATGTCCGGAGATAAACATGGATGCTAGTTAAGGGAACTAGTTCATTGGAGTGACTAGCTGAAAGACTTCATATGGGAATCTACATGTATATATGTCAATGAAGTTCTTGCTGCGGCTTAAGTGCGATGTTCCTTTGACTTGCGGTGTTCAAGTCATCTTGGTCATGGAGACTTATACTTTAACATCTTAAGCAAGCATCTCCAAGGAGGTGTGGACCCAGGATGATTGGGTATAAGCCGAAGTGCCCGAAGATATTTGAACAGCCTACAAAGGATTCACCACTCCTTGTGAGGAGATGTATACCCAGGCCTATCGTCGGATTGTTACTCAAAAACCTCTGGCCAGAGTATATCATGTTTAGAGTGCGAGTCTCTAAAATACATGAGAGTAATTAGAAATCCAAAGGACGAGAAAGACACTACTTGGGCTAGGTGTGACGTAGTCAGCCTAGTGGGGACTGACACCATAGACCGTGTCCTGAACCAAGTGGGTATAAGGTGGTGAAGGGAATGGGGCACGATTCATTAGAGCTGCTGAAGGGTTTCAGAATAATTTCTTCTGGGGTCAAACCGTTGATCTTTCGATTAATTGGGGATCATGATGTACTACTAGGTGCCACTCATGATTGTTCTATAATTTGTTGATTATAGACGGCCAACATAAATCGAAAGCCTATTTAGTCACACGCACTACGAGTAATCCGAGGGATTTAAAACGAGTTGAAAATTGGATTTTCCGATCAAGAGAAATAAGTCGAATCTGAGTTAATCAGAGGCGCAATGGAAGCTAAAAATGGCTAAGTCTTTTGAAGGCTTTTTGGGCGAATTAAATGAGTTTAATTCGCGTTGGTTCGGCTCGGTTTGGGCCGTCCAAAGAGGGTGCCAACCCTCCTTGGTTGGCCGGCCACAATAGAGGGAGAAAACCAATTAATTTTGGTTTAATTAATAAAATAGATCTAGCGCGATTTATTTTATAAATTATGGATAAATAAATTTGTATAAAGAAATTTATATAAATAAATTTATAGAAATTTATTCTTTTTATGGAAGTTAAAATAATCCATGAAATGGTTTATTTTAATTTTATAAAATCAATTATGAATTAATTTTTCCATAATAAGAAAGTTTATAAATTTCTTATAAAATTTATTCCATAATAAAAGGAGAGATTAATTAGTTTTATTATAAAGTTAGTTATAATAAAACTTGGTAATTCATAAGAGAATTTATAGGATAAATTTCTTATGATAAACTAATTAGTTTTATTATAAAGTTAGTTAAAATAAAACTTGGTTTAAACAGAATAATTCATAAGAGAATTTATAGGATAAATTTCTTATGATAACTAATTAGTTTTATTATAAAGTTAGTTATAATAAATCTTGGTTTAAACGGAATAATTCATAAGAGAATTTATAGGATAAATTTCTTATGATAATTAATTAGTTTTATTATAAAGTTAGTTATGATAAAATTCATAAGAAAATTTATAGGATAAATTTCTTATGATAACTAATTGGTTTTATTATAAAGTTAGTTATAATAAAACTTGGTTTAAACGGAATAATTCATAAGAGAATTTATAGGATAAATTTCTTATGATAACTAATTCCGTTAATTCCATTAATTTTGTTAAGAGGAGACTTGGCACGGGAGATGCTACTATATAAAGGAACCAAAGGCAAGCCCTTAATTCTAATTGAGTTGTCAAGAGAAGTAGCTCCCTCTCTCCCTCTCTTTCTCTTCTCCTTTCTCTTCTCCCCTACCTTAGGGCCGGCGCCCTCTTCACCAATTAGGGTCGGCGCCCCTTCCACAAGCTAGGGCCGGCGCAACTCCTCCCATAGAAGGTGGTTGCCGTGAGCTTCAAGAAGAAGAAGAAACGAAGCAAGAAGAAGAAGAAGCAGATAGCGACTCCTCTCTTCTCGGAATTCGATTCCGTTTTCTTGGTGGTTAGTTTCCTTTTCTTCTCTTGATCTTCTTTGTTGTGCCTATAGAGAATCTAGTAGTTCTCGTCGGCACAAAACTCATGACTTTGCGAAGTGATCCCGAAGAGAACTCGGCGTGAACGCGAATAGAGGCGAAGCTTCCAAGGGACGCTACGGTTGGATCTCGTCCCTTTCTTCGAGTTACGCGAGGTACTTGGTAAATTAGTTTACTATTCCGCAAAGTTTTATTTTATGATTATGTCAACACACCATAAGATTGCATGCTAGATACGAAGTTAAAATAATTTAGGAAATTATTTTATGCAAATTCTTCCGCTGCACGTAAAAATTTAAAATTTTACGAACTCGTATCCTTGTCGACATGCACCCGGTCCCAACAGGAGGCAATGAGGAACTTGATGACGACCACCATGATTTAGGGGACACCCGTAAGGGATCATGCCCTAAAAATGATGGCACATCTCAATGAGTTGGATGTCCTTGGAGCAGAAATCAATGGGGAAACCCAGGTCGATATCATTCTCCAGTCTCTACCTAGAAGTTTTGAGCAGTTTCGCCTGAACTACAATATAAACAAATGTACATATTCATTGGCCGAAATTCTGACACAACTCCAGGCGACAGAGGGGCTTTTTCGTCAGAGTGCTCATGCTTTGGTTGCTTAGAAGGTTTCTACATCTAAGTCGAAAGGCAGGAAGAAGAAGATGTTGGGACCGGGTGCATGTTGACATGGATACGGGTTCGTAATTTTAAAATTTTTATTACGTGCAGCGGAAGTTTTAGCATAAATAATTTCTCAAATTATTTTTAACCACGTATCTAGCATGCAACCTTATGTTGTGGAGACATGATCATACATTTAAATTTTACAGAAAGTAAACTAATTTACTTAATACCTCGCGTAACTCATAGAAAGGGACGAGATCCAACCGTAGTGTCCCTTGGAAGCTCCGCCTCTATTCGCGTCCACGCCGAGTTC
Organism: Boesenbergia rotunda; assembly: GCA_024364735.1. Lineage (NCBI taxonomy): Eukaryota > Viridiplantae > Streptophyta > Magnoliopsida > Zingiberales > Zingiberaceae > Boesenbergia > Boesenbergia rotunda. Next base: position 61,960 of record JAGFNQ010009922.1, on the reverse strand, counting down.
TCTTCGGGATGACTTCGCAAAGCCACGAGTTTCGTGCCGACAAGAACTGCTAGATTCTCCAAAGGCACGATAAGAATATCAAGAGAGAGAGATGGAAAACTAACCACCAAACAAAAAATGGAATCAAGATTCCGAGAGGAAGGAAGGAGTCGCGACCCGCTTCTTCTTCTTCTTCTTCGGCACCTTCTTGGTGGAGGTGGGTCACGGCAAAGGAGGTGAGGGCAGCCGACCCTAGAAGAGGGAGAGGGTAGCCGGCCCTAGAAGAGGGAGAGAAGGAGAGGAAGAGAGGCTAGGCAAGAATCCTTGATCTCTTGAATTGATCTCCAAGCCTTGCCTTTGCACCTTTATATAGTAGCCTCTTTATCGCCAAGTCTCCTTTTTAACGGAATAAATTTTTCATAAGAAATTTATCTTATAAATTTTTCTATGAATTATTCCGTTATGCCAAGTTTTTATTATAACTTAATTTATAATAAAAACAACCATGTCTCCCCTTTTATTATGGAAAAAATTTTACAAGAAATTTATCTTATAAATTTCTTATGAATTATTCTGTTATGCCAAGTTTTATTATAACTTAATTTATAATAAAAACAATCATGTCTCCCCTTTTATTATGGAATAAATTTTACAAGAAATTTATCTTATATTTTTTGTTATCATGGAAAAATCAATTCATAATTGATTTTATAAAATAAAATAAACCAATCCATGGTTCATTTTAATTTCCATAAAAAGAATAAATTTCTATATATTTCTTTATCATGGTAAATCAATCCATTATTGATTTTATAAAATAAAATAAATCAATCCAAGGTTTATTTTAATTTCCATAAAAATAAATCTCTTTATATAAATTTCTTTATATAAATTTCATTATCTATAATTTTATAAATCAAACCACGCGCGGTTTATTTTATAATTTGAACCAAACAATTTGGTTCTCCCTCATATTGTGGCCGGCCAAACCAAAGAGGGTGGGGACCCTCTTTGGCCGGCCAAACCAATGCCGTAACCGTACGAATTAAACTCATTTAATTCGTCCAATAAGTCTTCAAAAGACTTAGCCATTTTATGCTTCCGATGCGTCTCTGAAAAATTCAGATTCGACTTATCTCTCTTGATCGGAAAATCTAATTTTTAACTCGTTTTAAATCCCTCAGATTACTCGTAATGCGTGTGACTAAATAGACTTTCGATTTATGTTGGTCGTCTATAATTAACCAATTATAGAACGATCATGAGTGGCACCTAGTAGTACATCATGATCCCCAATTAATCGAAAGATCAACGGTTGACCTCAGAAATAATTCTGAAGCCCTTCAGCAGCTATAATGAATCGTGCCTCATTCCCTTCACCATCTTATACCCACTTGGTTCAGGACACGGTCTATGTGTGTCAGTCCCCACTAGGCTGACTACGTCACACCTAACCCAAGTAATGTCTTTCTCGTCCAACGGATTCTAATTACTCTCATGTTTCTGAGAGATTCATACTCGGAACAAGTGATGCTCTGGCCAGAGGTTTCGAGTAACAATCCGACGATAGGCCTTGGGTATACATCTCCTCGCAGGGAGTGTGAATCCTTTGTAGGCTGTTCAAACATCTTCGGGCACTTCGGCTTATACCCAATCATCCTGGGTCCACACCTCCTTGGAGATGCTTGCTTAAGATGTCAAAGTATAAGTCTTCATGAACAAGATGACTTGAACACTGCAAGTCAAAGGAACATCGCACTTAAGTTGCAGTAAGAACTTCATTGATATATTTATATGTAGATTACCATATGAAGTTTTACAGCTAGTCACTCCAATGAACTAGTTCCCTTAACTAGCATTCATGTTTATCTCCGGACATCCCAATGTCACCAGCCAGTGAGAATCAGCTGATTAGAGAATAACCCATGATAGTCTCCACAGAATTGATAGTGTTCGTATTTATCAATTCATCGACTAGGGACAATTTCAATACTTTACAATTACACATGTAGAGATAATCACTAGTTGTGAATTCATCACAAATTCTCTCATGCTGTGAATTGTATTGCGGGCATTCAGTAAATGTGTTTAAGATCTCAATCAGATACACGAACATATATACTCAAATAGTGAATATTCATTTATTAAAGTAAATGATTACAATCATAAGGCGATTACCTTAGGACACTTCTCTCATATTACTAACAAACTGTAACGCCCCAAAATTTCCATTTTAAGTCCTTAAAGTCCTTGAAATTAGTTTAAAATATTTTAGAAATATTCTAGATATTTTTAGGAATTTTTAGAATATTTTTATGGGATTTTCCGAGTCCGTTCTGGGTATGGGGGATTGTAACGCCCGAAAATTCTCGAAACTAATTTTAGAAGTATCTTAGAATTTATTCCAAATTTATGGATATTTTTATAGAATTTTTCCGTAAACGAAAGTGGCAAAAAGGGTTATAAACAAAAAATTACATAAGTGGGAATTGAACCCTTCACCTACACTATGAGAGAGAATGGGAGGACCAACTGGGCTGATTTGTTTTTGTTGAAATAGATTAAGCGAAACAATGGATAAGGTATAATTAGGTAAATTCGCCCCATAAGTATAAATAGATAATTTAAGAGAGAAATTTTATTTTATCTCAACCACAACTCTCCTCCTCGCCCAAAACCCTCACGCCGCCCCTCTTCTCTCCTCTCTTGGGCGAAAACACACCAAGCCCTAGGGCTTTCCTCCGGTGGCCGGCCAAGGCTCTCCTACGAGAGATTTTCCGATATTCGGAATCCCCACGACGAGAGGAACGCGTGAACGCGAAGAAATCTCCGAGACTCCGAGTTTCTCCGGAACCTCCGACGCCGTTCTTGGTTGTAAGTCCAAGATATCGAGGTAAGTACTGCTCACCTGCAGTAAGAGGCGGTTTTCCGCAAGAATTTTCCCTTAAAAGTTTTAAAGGGGATATTTACTTTTAGTTTAAGATTTTGCATGTGATCTTAGTTCATTATATGCTTATATATATTTGATAGAGTATCCTATGTGAGTTTAGGGTCTAAGAAATCTATAAGAAAAGAAAAGAAAGATAAAGAAAAAGAAAAGAGAATGCCAAGGCCTTACGAAATCCCAAAAAGTCAAGACTTAGGGATTTGGGCACACAAGGTGTTCGATAAAATGCCAAGGCATTTAAAGATAAGAAAGAAAAGAGAGAAAAGCTATTTTATTTTCTAAGGCCAGTACCCGGCGTCCAAGGGCGTCGTTAAAGAAATCCAGGTGTCCAATTCCAAGGTCTTGGCCCTGGTAGACCAAGGTCTGCTCTATTAGGATTGGCGGCTCGCTACCCCAACCTTTTAGGGAACGCGCATAAGATGGTACTTACGTCTTAAGTGGATCCAAGTGAGTTATTATTTTCAAGTATATGCTTTAGCAAAGTTTTCTAAAATTTAAGGAAGTTTTCTAAAGTTAAAGAAAGATTAAAGTTAAAGAATTGCTAAAGTTTCAAGTTAAGCCAAGAAAAAGTGAGTTAAGACTTATTAATGCTTGAGTATGCATGTTTTGAGTTATACATGTTTTAGTGTTTCTTTAAGCATAAAAGTATCTCATGTGATTTCACATTGTTTAAAAAGCATGCTTGCACATTTCGAGATTTTGTGAGCTAGATAGTACTTGCTAAGCTTTATGCTTATTAGTTGCATTTCCTCTTGCTGCAGGTAAGGATAAAGGTAAACAATTCTAAAGGAAGGCGACAAGGCGGTGCTGAGCAACGTGTGTGTGGTGGCTGACCTTGGAGAGGTCCTTGGGACGAGACAGTTTAGCTTATTTGAAATGCAATGTTTAAGGTTTCCAAATTCCAAGTTATTGTGTTATGGAGTTTATTAAACATTTATGCTTTGGATAGTTTTACATGCTCAATTTTGTAGAATGAAGATCCCATGTCATTTCAATTAGTATGCATACTTTTGTGAATGCACTAGATGAGCAAGGGCATGAGTAGTTTAGCATGTTGATACATTGAATTTTAGACTTATTCTTGAGCTTATTATTCCCTTTTGGACTAAGTCCTAATTGTGCTTAAAATGCTTGTAAATTCGGTAGAAAAGTAAGATTTACATTCTATGAAGTTCTAGAAATGTTATAGAATCTGATAAGTGGAGTTTGGATAGGTAGAAATGCTTAGGAGTTATTTGATGCATGTGCCAAGATGTTGTTAGTCTCCTTTTGAATTAAGTTTTATTGCTTTAAATATGCTTAGAAAAGTTGCATTCATATTCCATAATGCTCTAGTAATGTTATAGAACCTTGCGTGATGAGTTTAAATGCATGACTATTAAAGTTAGAATATCATTCTTAGATAGATTTAAATACAAAAAAAAAGTTAAAGAAAGTTCCGCAATTTTAGTCGTTGCATTAGAGTCAAGAAGTAGACAAAGTAACGGTCCGTCTAAGGTAGAGAAGGCGGGTCGCTACAGTTGGTATCAGAGCAGTTCCCATTCTCCAGCATCACACACACATCAGCATCAACCTTGCCGTCTTCAAGTAAGAAAGTTTTAAGTTTCAGTTTTTCTATTGCTCCTTTATTTAATTGCAGTATAGAGAAATGCTTAAGTACTTACTCATATGTGCATAGAACAAGGAAGCATGTTTAATACCTTAGTATCACGGAATCATGTTTAATCCCTAGAATGGATATTAGGTTACTAAGTAAGAAGACAAGCTTATACCTAGAGATGTAGTAGTGATTTCTTGTTCCCTTATGCATTATTAGATGGCAAGAAGAGGCCGAGCTCCTAATGCACGGAACAGCACTCCAGTTCAAGATAACAATGAGCCTGGCACAGAACAGCCAAACCTGATGGCAGTCATTGCTCAAATGCAAGCTCAGATTTCAGAGCAACAGAAGACCATCGCCACACTGATGGCAAATCAGCACCCAGCGCCCCCTACACCACCCACAGCAGGAGTGGGAACTCCAGTGGTGGCTGAAGTTCCACCAGTCACACAGGAGACCCCTGCCGTGAACCGAAGACAAGAAGCATACCTCGTCCAGTGGCAGAGGCTGAAACCTGAAAGCTTCTCAGGCACGACTGAGCCCTGGGATGCCCAGGCTTGGTTCAAGACTTTAGAGAGCACAATGGAGCTTCTTGACTGGCCAGAAGTCGAGAAGGTCAAATGTGCCTCCTTCTGCCTAACTGGAGATGCTCGTATGTGGTGGGAGCGGGTCAAGAGTAAGAGGATAGTCAACCAGATGAGCTGGACAGATTTCGAGCAAGAGTTCTATGAGGAGTTCTTCCACATGCGGGTTACCAACAAGCACTACGAGGACTTCATGGAGTTCAGACAAGGTAACCTACCAGTGGGAGAAGCAGTCGCGAAGTTCAACAGACTAGCTCGCCTCTGCCCAGAGCTAGTCAGCACAGAGAAGGAGCGAGTCAGACTGATGCTCCGCATGCTGAACCCTGAGATAGCACTCAACGTGAACAGCGGGACGCACCGACCCCAGACCAGCGAGGAGTTGGTCAGTAGTGCACTAATCTCAGAGCACTATCTGAATAGCATCAAGGCACAACAAACACAGCAGAAGCCAGTCCTGATTGAGAGCAAGACAACAGGAGGCCAGAAGCCTCAGCCAAATAACCAGAACTGGAAGAACAAGAACCACAAAAGGAAGCAGTGGCCTGGCAGCCAAAAAGGAAACCCAGAGAACAAGCAAGCTAGGTATCCACCTTGTCCTAAGTGTGGGAGGACCCATCCAGGAGCATGCCTTTTAGGTGTAACTGGGTGCTACTCATGTGGACAAGAGGGACACAGATCCAAAGACTGCCCAAACAAGTTTAAGGTACTCCCTCAGCAGTCCGTACAGTATGGAGGCAAGCCTCAGTTACATTACATGCCTACTATACTGGAGGGACCTCAGATCAGTCAGGGAAGGTTGGAAGCAGCACCAGTTTCAACCAATGCCAGAGTCTTTTCCCTCACGAAGGAAGAAGCTGCCAGCGCCTCCACGGTCGTAACAGGTCAAATCGTTATTTTTCAGCATTTAGCTACTACACTGTTTGACACTGGGGCGACCCATTCTTTCGTATCAGTACCTTTTGCTAGTAAGTTACAGGTGCCTGCAGAGAGTTGGGAGTCCAGATTCCTGACAACTCTCCCCTCAGGGGAAATCATGGAATCCACCCAGAGGTTCCGGGCTGTGTCAATCAAGATTTCAGACCGAGAGCTATATGTCGATCTAATAGTCCTTGCGATGCAAGACTTCGACGTCATACTGGGCATGGATTTCCTCAGTAAGTACAGCGCTTCAGTGGACTGTCGCCGGAGGAAGGTGGTTTTCAGTCCAGAAGGAGAACCACCGTTTGAATTTCAAGGAGCCCCAAGGAGGAAGACTCAGAAATTCCTCTCAGCCTTGACAGCCCACCAGATGCTAGAGCAAGGGTGTGCTGGTTTTCTTGCACACGTAGTGGACTCAGAAGCAAAGAAAGAACTCAAGCAGGAGGATGTACGGGTAGTCTGCGAATATCCAGAAGTATTTCCAGAAGAACTACCTGGACTACCTCCCAACAGGGAAGTGGAATTCGAGATCGAGCTAGTACCAGGTACCGGTCCGGTCTCGAAGGCCCCATATCGTATGTCTCCAGCAGAGTTGAAGGAATTACAAGAGCAACTCCAGGAGCTACTAGACAAGGGCTTCATTCGCCCGAGTCATTCACCCTGGGGAGCCCCTGTACTTTTCGTCAAGAAGAAGGATGGGTCTATGCGTCTGTGCATAGACTACAGAGCTCTGAACAAGGTAACCATCAAGAACAAGTACCCCCTTCCTAGAATAGATGATTTATTTGATCAACTCAAAGGGGCTACAGTGTTCTCGAAGATAGATCTGCGTTCTGGGTATCATCAGCTAAAGGTTAAAGAAAGTGACATCCCCAGGACGGCCTTCAGGACAAGATACGGCCACTACGAATTTGTAGTGATGCCTTTTGGAGTAACCAATGCTCCAGCAGTCTTCATGGAGCTGATGAACCACATCTTCAGGGAGTATCTCGATAAATTCGTCATTGTATTTATTGATGATATTCTCATATACTCACAGACTCCAGAGGACCATGCTACACACTTGAGGATAGTGCTGCAGATCCTTCAGCAGGAGAAGCTCTATGCAAAATTCTCAAAGTGTGAGTTTTGGCTAGATCAGGTGGCCTTCCTAGGTCACATTGTATCCAAAGAAGGCATTCAAGTTGATCCAGCCAAGATAGAAGCAGTCAGCAACTGGTGTAGACCCAAGAATGCCAGTGAAATCAGAAGCTTCTTAGGCCTGGCAGGATATTACAGAAAATTTGTGGAGGACTTTTCCAGAATAGCCTCTCCACTCACAGCCCTGACCAGAAAGAATCAGAAGTTTGAGTGGTCAGATAAATGCGAGCACAGCTTCCTAGAACTGAAGAAAAGATTGACTAGTGCTCCCATCCTGACTGTTCCAGAGAGTGACAAGGCCTTTGACATCTACAGTGATGCATCCAAGATGGGCCTTGGAGCTGTCCTCATGCAAGATGGTAAAGTAATAGCATATGCCTCCAGACAGCTCAAGGACTATGAGAAGAATTACCCTACTCATGACCTTGAGCTAGCAGCTGTGGTTTTCGCACTGAAGCTCTGGAGACACTACCTGTATGGAGTGCAGTGCAGAATCTTCACAGACCATCAGAGTTTGAAGTACTTCTTCACTCAGAAGGATCTGAATATGAGGCAGCGCAGGTGGCTAGAGTTGGTCAAAGATTATGACTGTGAAATCCTCTACCACCCAGGTAAAGCTAATAAAGTGGCAGATGCACTGAGCAGAAAATCCTGTGCAGCACTGATGTCCCTATCATCACTGTCTCTACCACTTCAGAAAGAAATAAAGGATTTTGGAGTCGAGGTAATAATTGGGCAACTTTCTGCATTGACTCTAGAGTCAACCCTGCTTGTGGATATACAAAGAAAGCAAAGTCAAGACCCAGAGATCCAGAAGATCAAGCAGGAGATCCAAGAGGCAGAAAATTCAGAGTTTCGAGTATCAGACAGCGGCATCCTCTATCTTGGAGACCGCCTTTGCGTCCCCAATGATGAGGAACTAAGAAAGAATATTTTAGAAGAAGCCCACAGTACCCCGTACTCTATGCATCCTGGTTCTACCAAGATGTACCAAGATTTAAAGAAAAGGTTCTGGTGGTCTGGACTCAAGCGAGACGTGGCCAGATATATCAGTACCTGCTTGACCTGCCAGAGAGTCAAAGCAGAACACCAGAGACCAGGAGGAGTTCTGCAGCCTCTTCCCATTCCAGAGTGGAAGTGGGAAGAGATATCCATGGATTTTATCACAGGTCTCCCAAGGACCACCCATGGACACGATGCAATATGGGTGATAGTGGACAGATTGACCAAGTCTGCCCACTTCCTAGCCATCAAGTTATCGCATTCGGTAGAGCAGTTAGCACAGCTGTACGTGAAAGAAGTGATCAGGCTTCACGGAGTTCCGAGGTCGATCGTGTCTGACAGAGATGGGCGGTTCATCTCCCATTTTTGGAGGTGTGTTCAGGACGCCCTAGGCACCAGACTTCAGTTCAGCACAGCTTTCCATCCCCAGACAGATGGACAAACAGAGAGAGTAAATCAGATTTTAGAAGACATGCTCAGGGCTTGTGCGTTGGACTTTAAAGGTAGTTGGTGCAAATTTCTGTGCTTAGCTGAGTTTGCCTACAACAATAGCTATCAGGCCACCATCAGGATGGCGCCTTATGAGGCATTGTATGGCAGAAAATGCAGATCACCCATATGTTGGCAAGAAGCTGGTGAGAAGAAAGAGATGGAGTCAGGACTAGGCAGCCAGACTGAGCTTATAGATGAGACCACTCAGGCTATCCAGATGATCCGCCAGAGGATTGAGACTGCCCAGAGTAGACAGAAAAGTTATGCTGACACACGCCGTAGGCCACTTGAATTCCAAGTTGGAGATTCAGTATTTCTCAAGGTCGCCCCTATGAAGGGAGTGATGAGATTTGGCAAAAAGGGCAAGCTGAGTCCTCGCTACATAGGACCCTACAAGATTATAAAGAGAGTTGGGAAGGTAGCCTATGAGCTGGACTTGCCAGAGGATATGTCAGCTATCCACAGTACGTTTCATGTCTCCATGCTAAAGAAGTGTATTCACGATCCCAATCAAGTGATTCAGCCTCAGTCAGTGCAGATCCAAGAAGATCTTAGCTATGAGAGCAGACCGACACAGATAGTGGACAAAGCAGTTAAAAGATTAAGAAACAAAGAGGTGCCACTAGTGAAGGTCATCTGGCAAAGTCAAAAGCATGAGGAGGCTACTTGGGAACGTGAGGACAGCATGAGAGAAAGATATCCAGAATTATTCTAAGTTCGAGGACGAACTTTTCATAAGGTATGGGGGATTGTAACGCCCAAAATTTCCTAAGTCTTAAATCTTAAATTTTAGAAATATCTTAGAATTTATTCCAAATTTATGGATATTTTTATAGAATTTTTCCGTAAACGAAAGTGGCAAAAAGGTTATAAACAAAAAATCCGTAGGTGGGAATCGAACCCTTCACCTACGCTGTGAGAGAGAATGGGCGGACCAACTGCGCTGGTTTGTTTTGTTGAAATAGATTAAGCGAAACAATAGATAAGGTATAATTAGGTAAATTCGCCCCATAAGTATAAATAGATAATTAAGAGAGAATTTTATTTTCCTCAACCAAACTCTTCCTCGCCCAAACCCTCACGCCGCCCTCTCTCTCCTCTCTTGGGCGAAAACACACCAAGCCCTAGGGCTTTCCTCCGGTGGCCGGCCAAGGCTCTCCTCGAGAGATTTTCCGATATTCGGAATCCCCACGACGAGAGGAACGCGTGAGCGCGAAGAAATCTCCGAGACTCCGAGTTTCTCCGGAACCTCCGACGCCGTTCTTGGTTGTAAGTCCAAGATATCGAGGTAAGTACTGCTCACCTGCAGTAAGAGGCGGTTTTCCGCAAGAATTTTCCCTTAAAAGTTTTAAAGAGATATTTACTTTTAGTTTAAGATTTTGCATGTGATCTTAGTTCATTATATGCTTATATATATTTGATAGAGTATCCTATGTGAGTTTAGGGTCTAAGAAATCTATAAGAAAAGAAAAGAAAGATAAAGAAAAAGAAAAGAGAAGGCCAAGGCCTTACGAAATCCCCAAAAGTCAAGACTTAGGGATTTGGGCACACAAGGTGTTCGATAAAATGCCAAGGCATTTAAAGATAAGAAAGAAAAGAGAGAAAAGCTATTTTATTTTCTAAGGCCAGTACCCGGCGTCCAAGGGCGTCGTTAAAGAAATCCAGGTGTCCAATTCCAAGGTCTTGGCCCTGGTAGACCAAGGTCTGCTCTATTAGGATTGGCGGCTCGCTACCCCAACCTTTTAGGGAACGCGCATAAGATGGTACTTACGTCTTAAGTGGATCCAAGTGAGTTATTATTTTCAAGTATATGCTTTAGCAAAGTTTTCTAAAATTTAAGAAGTTTTCTAAAAGTTAAAGAAAGATGTAAAGTTAAAGAATTGCTAAAGTTTCAAGTTAAGCCAAGAAAAAGTGAGTTAAGACTTATTAATGCTTGAGTATGCATGTTTTGAGTTATACATGTTTTAGTGTTTCCTTTAAGCATAAAAGTATCTCATGTGATTTCACATTGTTTAAAAAGCATGCTTGCACATTTCGAGATTTTGTGAGCTAGATAGTACTTGCTAAGCTTTATGCTTATTAGTTGCATTTCCTCTTGCTGCAGGTAAGGATAAAGGTAAACAATTCTGAAGGAAGGCGACAAGGCGGTGCTGAGTAACGTGTGTGTGGTGGCAGAGATCCTTGGGACGAGACAGTTTAGCTTATTTGAAATGCAATGTTTAAGGTTTCCAAATTCCAAGTTATTGTGTTATGGAGTTTATTAAACATTTATGCTTCGGATAGTTTTACATGCTCAATTTTGTAGAATGAAGATCCATGTCATTTCAATTAGTATGCATACTTTTGTGAATGCACTAGATGAGCAAGGGCATGAGTAGTTTAGCATGTTGATAAATTGAATTTTAGACTTATTCTTGAGCTTATTATTCCCTTTTGGACTAAGTCCTAATTGTGCTTAAAATACTTGTAAATTCGGTAGAAAAGTAAGATTTACATTCTATGAAGTTCTAGAAATGTTATAGAATCTGATAAGTGGAGTTTGGATAGGTAGAAATGCTTAGGAGTTATTTGATGCATGTGCCAAGATGTTGTTAGTCTCCTTTTGAATTAAGTTTTATTGCTTTAAATATGCTTAGAAAAGTTGCATTCATATTCCATAATGCTCTAGTAATATTATAGAACCTTGCGTGATAAGTTTAAATGCATGACTATTAAAGTTAGAATATCATTCTTAGATAGATTTAAATACAAAAAAAAAAGTTAAAGAAAGTTCCGCAATTTTAGTCGTTGCATTAGAGTCAAGAAGTAGACAAAGTAACGGTCCGTCTAAGGTAGAGAAGGCGGGTCGCTACACAAACTCCCACTTGGCCTAATGCCAATCGCTACGGTATCCAATACCACAGGCTCTAACATGACCCTCAAACTTGCTTTGAGGCAAGACCTTAGTTAAAGGATCCGCTAAATTCCTTTCAGTGGGAATTTTCTCAATTTGTATATCATTCCTACTTATAATCTCACTGATCAGATGATAGCGGCGAAACACATGTTTAGATCGCTGATGAGACCTTGGTTCCTTTGCTTGTGCAATAGCTCCATTGTTGTCGCAATAAACCGGTATTGCTTCATCAATGGTTGGAACCTCACCATGTTTTGAGACAAATTTCTTGATCCAGACTGCTTCCGCTCCGAGCGCATATCCGTGGTAGAATCCGCTACGGTGTCTTGTTTGGAACTCTTCCAACTTATTGCATCTCCATTTAAAGTAAATACGTATCCAGACTGAGATTTGGAGTCATCCTTATCTGTCTGGAAACTGGCATCTGTATACCCACGTATTACCATATCTCCTTCTCCATATATTAGAAGACATCCTTAGTTCTTCTTAAGTACTTAAGGATTGTTTTGACTGCCGCCCAATGATCCATTCCTAGATCAGACTAGTATCTGCTCGTGACGCTCAGAGCATACGATACATCGGGCCTAGTACATAACATAGCATACATGATAGATCCTATTACGGATACATAAGGAATCTTATTCATGCAAATCCTCTCGTCTTCTCTGCGCGGACACATAGACTTTGAAAGGTTGATCCCATGCCTGATGGGAAGGTAACCTTTCTTGGATTCCGACATGCTAAACCTTTTTAGCACTCAGTCTATATATGTAGACTGGGAAAGACCAAGCAACCATTTTGATCTATCTCTATAGATTCTAATCCCAAGGATATAGGCTGCTTCTCCCAGATCTTTCATGGAGAAAGTTTTGGACAACCAAATTTTAACCGACTGTAAGACTGATATATCGTTTCCTATAAGTAATATGTCATCGACATATAATACTAGGAATACGACTGCACTCCCACTAACCTTCTTGTATACACAAGGTTCGTCAGGATTTTGTGAGAAATCAAACTCTTTGATTGTCTCATCAAAACGGATGTTCCAGCTCCGGGATGCTTGCATCAGTCCATATATGGATCATCGAAGCTTGCATACTTTGAATTTTATCAACCGATGTGAAACATTCAGGTTGTATCATGTATACATCCTCAAGCAGGTTTCCATTAAGGAAAGCTGTTTTCATATCCATTTGCCATATCTCATAATCATAATGAGCTGCTATGGCTAGGAGCATCCGAATGGATTTAAGCATAGCTACTGGTGAATAGGTTTCGTCATAATCAATTCCTTGTTTCTGACGATATCCTTTTGCCACTAATCTAGCCTTAAAGGTAACAACATTACCTTCCATGTCGGTTTTCTTTTTGAAAACCCACTTGCACCCTATGGGTTTAATCCCTTCAGGTGGGTTAACCAAGTCCCATACTTGATTTTCGTACATGGAATCCATTTCCGACTTCATGGCTTCAAGCCATTTGTCCCTTTCTGAACTTTTCAGAACATCTTCATAACTGATAGGTTCGTCATCGCTTATGAGTAACACGTCGTTTGATTCACTTATGAGAAATCCGTATCTCTCTGAAATATTGCGTATCCTATCAGACCTACGAAGAGGTGGTGATGTTTTAGGTTCAACTGATAGCTCATCATTATGAGTTATTGGTTGTGGGTCTAGACTAGGTGTCTCTGTAATGTCTATTGGAGTTTCTTGAACTTCATCAAGTTCAATGCCACTCCCACTGTTTTCTTGTAAAAGACATTCTTTTTCCAGAAATACAGCATGCCTTGAAACAAACACCTTTTGTTCCAAGGGATGATAGAATTGGTAACCCTTTGTTTCTTTAGGGTATCCAATAAATAGACATTTATCAGACTTAGCATCCAATTTGTCTGATACAGTCCGCTTCACATAAGCAGGACAACCCCATATCTTAAGGTGAGTTAAGTGAGATTTCTTACTATTCCAAGTCTCATATGGAGTAGTAGAGACTACCTTGGTCGGACTCTGTTTAGCAAGTAAACAGCTGTCTTAAGTGCATAGCCCCAAAAGGATTTTGGAAGAGTTGCATGATTCATCATAGATCTAACCATGTCCATCAAGGTTCGATTACGCCTCTCAGATACACCATTATGCTGTGGTGTATACGGCGGAGTCCATTGAGACAATATCCCATTGTCCCTAAGATAATCTTGAAACTCTTGACTAAGTATTCACCACCCCGATCGGATCGAAGTATCTTAATACTTTTGCCAAGCTGTTTCTCTACTTCATTTCTGAACTCTTTGAATTTCTCAAAAGCTTCAGATTTGTGTTTCATCAAGAACACATACCCGAATCGTGAGTGATCATCGATAAAGGTAATGAAGTAGCTATATCCTCCTTGTGCAAGAGTTGACATTCGTCCACATACATCAGTATGTATTAGACCAAACAATTCTCCCACTGGATTACCTTTTCCGGAAAAGGGTAATTTGGCCATCTTGCCTTTTAAGCATGATTCGCATGTATCAAATGAACCGGGTTCAAATGATTCCAGAATTCCACATCGGTGTAATTTGGTCATGCGTTTCTTACTTACATGGCCAAGACGACAATGCCACGTATAGGAGTCTATTCGATTATCTATTCGAGCACGTTTGTTGCTTACTTCGATATTGAAAATGTCACCGGATAAATCTAACGTGTAGATACCATTGCATAAAGTTCCGGTTCCATAAAGAACATCATTTAAAGTTATGTAACAACAATTGTTATTAAAAGTTAAATGATAACCCTTTTCATTCAAGCATGAAATAGATACAATGTTCTTTATTAACGAAGGAACAAAATAACAATTATCCAATTCTAAGACAAGTCCTGTAGGGAGCTTTAGCAAATATGTTCTGATGGAAATAGCAGCAATCTTTGCTCCATTTCCAACTCGCAAATTCGCTTCTCCCTTGACGAGTCTTCTTCTATTCCTTAGCCCCTGTATGTCATTACATATATGTGAGCTACACCCAGTATCAAGTACCCAGGTGTTTGAGGAAATAGAGTGACATACAATAATGAAGATGCCTGAAGAGGATAGGTGTAACGCCCGCTTTTTTTCCCTAAAGCGGCGTTACGTTAACATACTTAGGGCATGTAGATATCATAATGCAGCGGAAACCTTTAACTTACACCTAGATGCACTTACTACCCTTCCTAACATTATAACATGGGAACTTGGCATATTAACTTTATACTTAGCATCATATCATGTCATTCTTAGCATCATGTCATACTTAGCATCATGTCATAGAGTCACATTCAAGCACATAATAGTAAAGGTAAAGTTCTATCATAAGACGAGCAAACATATTGTTTCTTGGCCAAGTCACTATCACACACATGCTTCATTGCCCTCCTGCTGCTTCCTTACTGTCCCCTTGCGTGATCTGCGGTATAAGGAAATAAGACTATAAGCACACAGGCTTAGTAAGACTCTTTCCTACTCACTAAAACCATTCATCACTTAATCATGAGCACATGAAACATACTTAGTGCTTTACTTAGAACGTAAGCCTTATCATCACTTAACATACATTCGACATGTCATGGACATAGCTTAATCCCATTCGTAGCATGGCATAAACATAACCAAAAAAATATTCATGGAATGGCTTAATACTTGGCATAGACATAAACATCGTAAACATTCATAGCATGGCATAATCATAACCATAAAAACATTCATGGAATGGCATAATACTTGGCATAGACATAAACATCGTAAACATTCATAGCATGACATAATACTTGGCATAGACATAACATAATAACATAACCTCACAAACATTCTTAGCATGAACCTAAATGAAATCATGGCGTCCTAACTTAGCACAAACCTAATTAAATCATGGCTTCAAACATTAGCATGGGCATAAATAAAATCATGGCATCCTAACTTAGCATAACATAATTAAATCATGGCATCATAAATTAGTATGGACATAAATAAAATCATGGCATCTTAACTTAGCATAAACATAATTAAATCATGGCATCCTAAACTAGCATGAACATAAATAAAATCATGGCATTCTAACTTAGCATAAACATAATTAAATCATGGCATCCTAAACTAGCATGAACATAAATAAAATCATGGCATTCTAACTTAGCATAAACATAATTAAATCATGACATCCTAAACTAGCATGAACATAAATAAAATCATGGCATTCTAACTTAGCATAAACATAAATGAAATCATGGCATAAACATACCTTGCATAAACTTACTTTGCATAATATTCTTATCATAAATATAATGCATAACATGGATGGATGCATGTGGCAATTGCATATATATATAAGGATGCTTAATCTAGAAAAACATGCTTTTAAATACTTTAACATAATCATAACATTCATTGGGCCCTGGCTTGTACCACATTCATACATCATATGCGCGCATTACTAAGTAAATACGAGGTAGCTAATCTCGACCTACTAGGGTAAGGACAGCTTCATCGGTAGTCCCGAACCGTATGGACAGCTTCATCAGTAGTCCCGAACCGTGGACAGCTTCATCGGTAGTCCAGAACCGTGGACCTTACTTAGGTCCGGTACAAGCCCATAAAATAAAATAAAATGCTTTCACATGCTTTTTTCATTCATCATCATTCATAGCATATTCATTCATTCATCATACTTAACATCATCGTTATGCCTCAAAGGCATGAACTTTAACTTCATTCTTCATTTTCATTCTTAAACATGACATCATTTTCATTCTTAAACATGGCATATGTACACATCATTCATAAAGCATGGCATACATACAATTTATTCATAAACATGGCATACCTACATATCATTCATAAGACATGGCATACATATATATTATTCATAAAACATGGCATACATACATATCATTCATAGATCATGGCACATGCCTTAAACATTTATGACCTAATCATATATTTCATGACATATAAACTAATGGTTTGGTTACCATAAAAATTCTTCCATCTTACTTAAACATACCTCTTAGTAACCTATACCCAAGCATCTTTGTAGGTTTAACCCAACCCTAGCCCTAGGTTATGGCCTTGGCCGAAAGTCCCCAAGGAACCCTAGGTTCATGAAACTTCACATAACTTCCCAAACAACATCCCATACATACATACTAGGCCATAGGGAACATTTGATCCCATACTTAAAGCCAACCCTAATCCTTTAACCCTAATCTTGCTCTTGGCCGAAACTTCAAGGCCATGGGGGCATGGAAAAATTTCCATTAAAACCCCTAATCAATTGTTAAACACCAACCATACCTTACCATAGGGCCATTGGGCCCTTACTTGAAATAAATCCTAACTTTCCACCCTATTAGGGTACTTGGCCGAAACCTATAGGGTCTCAAGGACATGTGAAACATTCACATAAACACCCTCCATCTCCCTTATATCATGTTAATACATCAAACACATACTTGAGGTTTTAGACCCAACTCCACCCATGGGGTCTTGTTGTTGGCCGAAACCCTAGGGTATCCTAGGGTACCCCAAAAATTCCCAAAAATTATATTTAATCTCTAAACATCATAAGAGTACATTAAACAACATTATCAAGATTTTTAGCATCATCATGGACCCTAAAACATAGTGGCCAAAACCCAGAGGGTCTCTAGGGTGCTTGGTTTTGTTTCTTTCAACATCAAGTCCCAAAAACCAACCAATAAATCATGCTAAATCATAAGGAACTATTATACCACAGGTGAGGGAGTCTTACCTTGGGTTTCTTGATTTTTAAACCTTAAAAGAGAAGGAAATTGCAAAATCTTTGAACACTTGAACCCCCTTATCCTTGTATCCTTGGAAAACCCTTAGATCTTGGAGATGAGACCTTCTTGTGGAGCTTTTCCCAAGGGAAACTCTTCCTTTGGTGTTCGGCTTGGATGAGGGAAGGAGGAGGAAGAAAATGCAAAGTGATGGAAGGAAGAGGTAACTCCCAAACCCCCCTCTTTATAGCCCATTAAGGTGGTAAATGAAGAGTCTCTCCATGACCCTTCATCTTCTTCTAAGCCTTAACCAATATCCACTTCATTCCCTCATAACATTCCCTTGCTAGTTGAGTTGGTTAGAGCATACATGGTTGTACAAGAGGTCCAAGGTTTAATCCTTGGTAGATGCACAATTTTTTTTCCACTTATTTTTATTTTATTTTCCTAGTATATTCAAAAATCCCTTAAAAATTCCCCCATAATTATGTTAATATTTCTTATTAAAATCCCTTTTATATTTATATAAATTTTCACCTAAAATCCACCAATAATTATGGTACTAAAAAGCCCATATAAGGCCCATTAGTGCCCTTTTTCCCCAATTTAAATGAGAAAACATGAATTTTCTAGGCCAAACTTCGCATTAATATTTCTAGGTTCCTCGAAAAATTATCTAGTCATGCTTAATATTTTAAGGAAATATTAAGCGAATTTTCCGGGTCGTTACAATAGGGCATCGGATGCCTTCTTCTTCAAGGACTCAAGATAAACCTTGAAGTTTCTTCGCCAGTGACCCTCCTTGCCACAGTGATGGCAAGTGCCTTTTGGGGTCTTTTCAATCCTTTTGTCCTTAATTAACTTATTGGTGTCCAAAATGGAAAGCAAATTCAGAGAAGATATGATCGAGTGATTATCATAGAAATACAAATTGAGCTTATGTGAGAAGAATGATAAAGAATGTATCAACATACATTAATTAAATCCTATTTATTTATCGAATTGAATAACCCTTTTTATCAATTCGGGAGATCGTAGGAACATCTCCAAATAGGTTGATATCCAACCATAGATAAGAACAACCATGGCTGTGGCCATCAAGTTTTTCTTAGCTATGAAGGTAGGTAATTATACCGATTACATATCACATATATGTAACTATCACTTTATGCTATCAACTAATTGAATGTTTGCATGAATCATTGAGTTGTTAACTCATTAACAAGTATGCAACAATATACATAGCACCCAACTGCACCTCTCTTTACATCGACCTTGGCTGTGGCACAACAAATCGATGCTCCATGCTTAAGGCTGACCCATTAATCAAGAAATAGTTTTAATATGGTTGGAGCTCATTCAACCGTTTAGTCAGGCTTGGATGTGTGCAACAACCAAAACTAAGGATTGACCTCTGACTCTAACTATATTAATCATAAACTAATTCCATGGTTTGAACATGTTGAGGTTCAAGCCGGGCATGGATGTGTCCATCAACCCAAATGAGAAACAAAACTCCGGTTCTAACCATATTAATGGAAGGTATTGGCCTTAATATTTTGTAAGGGGTTTTGGGTCTCATCCTTTCTTTTCTAAGCACATTCATGACATATAATTATGTCATGTACTAACGATTTCCTTAATAAAGTATGTATGTGACTTAATTTATCAAGTCTCATTAATTGAATTAGGAACCAGATTTCCTAATTCTAATTTTATACTTTATTTAAGGAATTGTTTTGGGAAACAATTTCCTAAATTGCCATAATCAATTTCGGAAATAATATGTTTAAGACTTTGATTTCTCTAAATCAAATCTTATTAAATTAAGAGACAGATTCTCTTAATTCAACCACATATTATTTTCATGAAAATCTCTTTTAAGAAAACTCTATAGGAAACCATTTTCCTAATTAATTTTGGAGACAATAATATGTAAGAGTATCACCTCTTAAATCAAATAAGGAAATTATCGTTTGAGAATCACCTCAAAATTTCCAAGATTTGATTACATATTTTATTTATGGATTTATTAATTTCAACAAATTATTTTCTTTGGGTGGCTCCCCGAGGCTCAGATACCAAAAAAATGGAATTTGTTGTAAATCTAATTTGGTCCGCTCCCCGAGGCGTAACCAAATTAAACATGACAATTTTATTCAAAATAGGAAATTAAATTACAACAACTAACTTTAAATTGGACGGCTCCCCGAGGCTCAATCCAAAATAAAGAATTTTCTTAATAATTTAAAACCAATTCGAATTTAATTGTCAATTAATAATCCATAAATTTGTATAGACTTTCTTGAAAGAAAGTGCCCAAAATTGCGAGATTTCATAATAGGTTTTCAGAATAATTGTAAGTTTCTGGTACAAAAAAACTTACATATTTCCAAAATTGGAAAATTTCCAAAATAGGAAATTTCCAAAATTAGAAAGTTTCCAAAAATGAGAAGTTTTCACAATTATCATAAAATTTCAGAAACTAGGATATTTCAAAAGTTTGCGAAATTTCATGAAGATTTCCAAACTTTGAAAATCCTAAATCTGAAATTTATCATAATTGGAAAGTTTCCATATTTGGAAAATTTTCCAAAATTGAGATCATGACAAAGTTTTCCGCAAAACAATTATATGATTATGTCAAACACTAACCGGCTCTGATACCACTGTTGGGACCGGGTGCATGTTGACATGGATACGGGTTCGTAATTTTAAAATTTTTATTACGTGCAGCGGAAGTTTTAGCATAAATAATTTCTCAAATTATTTTTAACCACGTATCTAGCATGCAACCTTATGTTGTGGAGACATGATCATACATTTAAATTTTGCAAAAAGTAAACTAATTTACTTAATACCTCGCGTAACTCGTAGAAAGGGACGAGATCCAACCGTAGCGTCCCTTGGAAGCTCCGCCTCTATTCGCGTCCACGCCGAGTTCTCTTCGGGATGACTTCGCAAAGCCACGAGTTTCGTGCCAACAAGAACTACTAGATTCTCCAAAGGCATGACAAGAATATCAAGAGAGAGAGATGGAAAACTAACCACCGAACGAAAAACGGAATCAAGATTCCAGGAGGAAGGAAGGAGTCGCGACCAGCTTCTTCTTCTTCTTCGGCACCTTCTTGGTGGAGGTGGCTCACGGCAAAGGAGTTGAGGGCAGCTGGCCCTAGAAGAGGGAGAGGGTAGCCGGCCCTAGAAGAGGGAGAGGGAGAGAAGAAGAGGAAGAGAGGCTAGGCAAGAATCCTTGATCTCTTGAATTGATCTCCAAGCCTTGCCTTTGCACCTTTATATAGTAGCCTCTTTAGAAGAAACATGGTGTTGCAAAGAAGGCAGAATCTCTGGGACCTCAGGCTGGCGTGAAGAAGCCGAAAGGCAAGTGCTTCACGTGCAAGCAGACTGGTCACTGGAAGGTGGGATGTCTCCATCGTCAGGATAAAGGTTTATCTTTTTGTTTAGTTATTGAAACATGCTTAGCGGTGTTATCTACTAGTACCTGCTGTGTAGATACGGGAGCCACTGATCATGCCTGTAATTCTTTGCAGAGGTTCCAGGAAACCCGACGACTAGCTGATGGAGAGATTACCATCTACATGGGCAATGTTACGGATGTGGAGGCTATTATAGTGGGAGACATTTATTTATCGTTTGATAGAAATAAAATTTTAGTTTTGAGAAATTGCCTTTATGTACCTACTTTTAGTAAGAACCTTGTTTCAATTGCTAAACTAATAAAGGATGGGTATTCCATTTCTTTTAATGATAGAGTTATTATAAAAAGGAATAGAGAGATTATCTATTTTGGTGCGTTGATTAGCAATTTGTACACTCTTAAACCAAAATCTCCCACGATGCAAATAAAAGTAAATAAATCATCATCTAACCAAAATAAGAGGAAAGAACCTTCGAAGATGAACCAAATATATCTATGGCATCTAAGACTTGGTCATATTAACCTGAGTAGGATTTAAAGGTTGATAGTTAATGGACCTTTGGGTTCATCAGTGGTGGAAGATTTCCCAACCTATGAATCTTGCATGGAAGGTAAGATGACCAAGAGGTCTTTCAAGGCCAAGGGGTATAGAGCCAAAGATGTGTTCGAGCTGATTTATTCTGATTTGTGTGGTCCTATGTCTATCTAGGCTAGAGGTGTATTTGAATATTTCGTCTCTTTTATAGACGATTATTCAAGGTATGGATACATTTACTTGATGCACTGTAAGTCTGAATGCTTTGACAGGTTCAAAGAATTCAAGGCTGATGTGGAGAAACATCAAGGTAAAAGTATCAAGATACTACAATCTGATCGTGGTGGTGAGTACCACTTGGGAGAGTTTAGGAATTACTTATCAAAGGTTGGGATTCAATCCCAATTATCTGCACCCAGTACACCCCAATAGAACGGTGTGGCAGTGCAATGGAATAAGACTCTTATAGAGATGGTTAGATCGATGATGAGTTACTCTGAGTTGCCAGATTCGTTCTGGGTATATGTTCTGGAAATGGAAGTGTACATACTGAACTTGGAACCATCTAAGTCAGTACTCTCTACTCCCACAAAATTGTGGACTAGGCGAAAGCCTAGTCTGAGACATATTTGGATTTGGGATAGTCCAACACATGTGCTGAAGGGAGATGCTGATAAGTTAGAATCCCGTACAGAAGTACGCTTATTCGTAGACTATCCTAGAGGAACGAAAGGTGGTTTATTCTATAGTCCTAAAGATCAGAGGGTGATCGTTAGCACAAATGCCCGATTTTAGAGGAAGATTATGTGATGAACCACAAGCCCATGAGTATGATTATTCTTGAGGAATTAAAAGGGGAAGTTTCAACCTCAGTACCAACGGTACAGGAGGACATACCACAAGTGACTGCACCGTGTGTCACAGAGGATACACAAGTAGTACCTCGTCATAGTGGGAGGGTTGTTAGACAACCTGATAGATTCATGTTCTTGGGAGAGTCTTCGGACTTGGTCCCTGGTGAACATGAACCTGATCCCTGGACATATGACGAGGCACTCCAAGATAAAGATGCGGTATCTTGGCAAAGGGCAATGATTTCTGATATAGAATCTATGGATTCTAATCATGTTTGGGAGCTAGTAGAACCACCCAATGGTGTAAAAGCCATTGGATGCAAGTGGATCCTCAAGAGAAAGAGAGGATTAGACATGAAGGTGGAGACCTTCAATGCAAGGCTTGTTGCAAAAGGGTATACTCAGAAAGAGGGTATCGATTATGAGGAAACCTTTTCGCCAGTAGTCATGCTTAAGTCGATCCGGACTCTCTTATCTATTGCCGCTTATATGGATTATGAGGTTTGGCAGATGTATGTCACGACAGCTTTCCTTAACGGAAGTCTTGAGGAAAACATCTATATGAAACAACCAGAGGGATTCATTGCGAAGGGCAAAGAGCATCTTGAGTGTTAGCTTAGTCGGTCCATTTATGGATTGAAGTAAGCTTCACGATCTTGGAACATCCGGTTTGATGAGGTAATCCAGTCATATGGATTTATTCAAAGTTCAGATGAGTCTTGTGTATACAATGTTGGGACCGGGTGCATGTCGATAAGGATACGAGTTCGTAAAATTTAAAATTTTTACGTGCAGCGGAAGAGTTTGCATAAAATAATTTCCTAAATTATTTTAACTTCGTATCTAGCATGCAACCTTATAGTGTATCGACATAATCATAAAATAAAAGTTTGCAAAAAAGTAAACTAATTTACCAAGTACCTCGCGTAACTTGAAGAAAGGGACGAGATCCAACCGTAGCGTCCCTTGGAAGCTTCGCCTCTATTCGCGTCCACGCAGAGTTCTCTTCGGGATGACTTCGCAAAGTCACGAGTTTTGTGCCGACGAGAACTACTAGATTCTCGGAAGGCACAACTAGAAGGATAAGAGAAAATAATGAAAAACTAACCAACGAAGTAACGGAATCAAATTCCGGGAAGAGAGGAATCGCTATCCGCTTCTTCTTCTTCGCGTTCGGGTTCTCCTTCTTCTTCTTGAAGCTCACGCCAACCTCAACTAAGGGAGGAGTTGCGCCGGCCCTAAGTCACCAAGTGGGCGCCGGCCCTAGGCTCCATGTGGGCGCCGGCCCTAGGCAAGAGAGGGAGAGGGAGAAGAGAAGAGAAGAGATTAAGAGAGAGAGGGAGAGCTCTATGATTCAATTACTTGAATTGGAATTAAGGGCTAGCCTTTGGTTCCTTTATATAGTAGCAACTCCTTTGCTAAGTCTCCCTCTAAACCGAATTAACGGAATTAACGGAATTAGTTATAAGAAATTTATCTTATAAATTTTCTTATTGCTTATTCCGTTTAAGCCTAGTCTTATTATAACCATTTATAATAAAACAAATTAGTTATCATAAGAAATTTATTCTATAAATTTTTTATGAATTTTATTATAACAAACTTTATAATAAAACTAATTATTTATCATAAGAAATTTATCCTATAAATTCTTATGAATTAATTCCGTTTAAACCAAGTCTTTATTATAAACTAATTTATAATAAAAACTAATTCTTCTTCTCTTTAAATTATGGAATAAATTTTATAAGAAATTTATAAACTTTCTTATTATGAAAAATCAATTCATAATTGATTTTATAAAATTAAAATAAACCCAATTCATGGATTATTTTAATCTTCCATAAAAGAATAAATTTCTATAAATTTATTTATATAAATTTCTTTATACAAATTTATTTATCCATAATTCATAAAATAAATCGTGCTTGATTTATCTTATTAATTAAACCAAATAAATTGATTTAATTCCCTTTAATGGCCGGCCACCACATGGAGGGTTAATACCCTCTTTGGCCGGCCAAAACCGACCCGAACCGATCGCGAATTAAACTCATTTAATTCGCCCAAAAAGCCTTCAAAAGACTTAGCCATTTTAGTTTCCATTGCGCCTCTGATTAACTCAGATTCAACTTATTTCTCTTGATCGGAAAATCCAATTTTCAACTCGTTTTAAATCCCTCGGATTACTCGTAGTGCGTGTGACTAAATAGGCTTTCGATTTATGTTGGCCGTCTATAATTAACTAATTATAGAACGATCAAGAGTGGCACCTAGTAGTACATCATGATCCCCAATTAATCGAAAGATCAACGGTTTGACCTCAGAAGAAATTATTCTGAAACCCTTCAGCAGCTCTAATGAATCGTGCCCCATTCCCTTCACCACCTTATACCCACTTGGTTCAGGACACGGTCTATGGTGTCAGTCCCCACTAGGCTGACTACGTCACACCTAGCCCAAGTAATGTCTTACTCGTCCTTTGGATTTCTAATTACTCTCATGTATTTTAGAGACTCTCACTCTAAACATGATATGCTCTGGCCAGAGGCTTTGAGTAACAATCTGACGATAGGCCTGGGTATACATCTCCTCGCAAGGAGTGGTGAATCCTTTGTAGGCTGTTCAAACATCTTCGGGCACTTCGGCTTATACCCGATCATCCTGGGTCCACACCTCCTTGGAGATGCTTGCTTAAGATGTCAAAGTATAAGTCTCTATGACCAAGATGACTTGAACACCGCAAGTCAAAGGAACATCGCACTTAAGCCGCAGTAAGATCTTCATTGACATATCTACATGTAGATTCCCATATGAAGTCTTACAGCTAGTCACTCCAATGAACTAGTTCCCTTAACTAGCATCCATGTTTATCTCCGGACATCCCAATGTCACCAGCCAGTGAGAATCAGCTGATTAGAGAATAACCCATGCTAGTCTCAACAGAATTGATAGTGTCCGTTTTTATCAATTCATCGACTAGGGATATTTTCAATACTTCACATTTGCGCATTTAGAGATAATCACTAGTTGTGATCTCATCACAAATTCTCTTATGCTGTGAGTTGTATTGCGGACATTCAGTAGATGAGTTTAAGATCCCAATCAAATACACAAGCATGTATACTCAAATAGTGAATTATCATTTATTAATATAAATGTTTTACAATCATAAGGCGATTGCCTTAGGACACTTCTCTCATATCACTAACAAACTCTCACTTGGCCTAATGCCAATCGCTACGGTATCCAATACCACAGGCTCTAACATGACCCTCAAACTTGCTTTGAGGCAAGGCCTTAGTTAAAGGATCCGCTATATTCCTTTCAGTGGGAACTCTCTCAATTTGTATGTCATTCCTACTTATAATCTCTCTAATCAGATGATAGCGGCGAAGCACGTGTTTGGATCGCTGATGAGACCTTGGTTCCTTTGCTTGTGCAATAGCTCCATTGTTGTCGCAGTAAACCGGCACTGCATCATCAATGGTTGGAACCACACCAAGTTCGGAGACAAACTTCTTGATCCAGACTGCTTCCTTTACTGCTTCCGAAGCTGCGATATATTCCGCTTCCGTGGTGGAATCCGCTACAGTGTCTTGTTTGGAACTTTTCCAACTTACTGCGCCTCCATTCAAAGTAAATACGTATCCAGACTGCGATTTGGAGTCATCCTTATCTGTCTGGAAACTGGCATCTGTATACCCTCGTATTACCAAATCTCCTTCTCCATATATTAGGAACACATCCTTAGTTCTTCTTAAGTACTTAAGGATTGTCTTAACAGCCGCCCAGTGATCCATTCCTGGATCCGACTGGTATCTGCTTGTGACGCTCAAAGCATACGATACATCAGGCCTAGTACATAACATAGCATACATGATAGATCCTATCACGGATGCATAGGGAATCTTATTCATGCAAATCCTCTCGTCTTCTGTGCGCGGACACATAGACTTTGAAAGGTTGATCCCATGCCTGATGGGAAGGTAACCTTTCTTGGATTCCGACATGCTAAACCTTTTTAGCACTCGGTCTATATATGTAGACTGCGAAAGACCGAGCAACCGTTTTGATCTATCTCTATAGATTCTAATCCCAAGGATATAGGTTGCTTCTCCCAGGTCTTTCATGGAGAAAGTTTTGGATAACCAAATTTTAACTGTCTGTAAGACTGAAATATCATTTCCTATAAGTAAGATGTCGTCGACATATAATACTAGGAATACGACTGCACTCCCACTAACCTTTTTGTACACACAGGGTTCGTCAGGATTTTGTGAGAAATCAAACTTTTTGATTGTCTCATCAAAACGGATGTTCCAGCTCCTAGATGCTTGCTTCAGTCCATATATGGATCGTCGAAGCTTGCATACCTTGGTTTTATCAACTGATGTGAAATCTTCAGGCTGTATCATGTATACGTCCTTAAGCAGGTTTCCGTTAAGGAAAGCTGTTTTCACATCCATTTGCCAAATCTCATAATCATAATGAGCTGCTATGGCTAGGAGCATCCGAATGGATTTAAGCATAGCTACTGGCGAATAGGTTTCGTCATAATCAATTCCTTGTTTCTGACGATATCCTTTTGCCACTAATCTAGCCTTAAAGGTAACAACATTACCTTCCATGTCGGTTTTCTTCTTGAAAACCCACTTGCACCCTATGGGTTTAATCCCTTCAGGTGGGTTAACCAAGTCCCATACTTGATTTTCGTACATGGAATCCATTTCCGACTTCATGGCTTCAAGCCATTTGTCCCTTTCTGAACTTTTCAGAACATCTTCATAACTGATAGGTTCGTCATCGCCAATGAGCAACACGTCGTTCGATTCACTTACGAGAAATCCGTATCTCTCTGGAATGTTGCGTGTCCTATCAGACCTACGAAGAGGTGGTGTAGTTTTAGGTTCAACTGATAGCTCATCATTATGAATTATCGGTTGTGGGCCTAGACTCGGTGTCTCTGTAATGTCTATTGGAGTTTCTTGAACTTCATCAAGTTCAAAGCCACTCCCACTGTTTTCTTGTAAAAGAAATTCTTTTTCTAGAAATACAGCATGCCTTGAAACAAACACCTTTTGTTCCAAGGGATGATAGAATTGGTAACCCTTCGTTTCCTTAGGGTATCCAATAAATAGACATTTATCAGACTTAGTATCCAATTTGTCTGATACAACCCGCTTCACGTAAGCAGGACAACCCCATATCTTAAGATGAGTTAAGTGAGGTTTCTTACTATTCCAAATCTCATATGGAGTAGTAGAGACTACGTTGGTCGGGACTCTGTTTAATAAATAAACAGCTGTCTTAAGTGCATAACCCCAAAAGGATTTTGGAAGAGTTGCATGATTCATCATCGACCTAACCATGTCCATCAAGGTTCGGTTGCGCCTCTCAGATACACCATTATGCTGTGGTGTATATGGCGGAGTCCATTGGGATAATATCCCATTGTCCCTTAGATAATCTTGAAACTCTTGACTTAAGTATTCACCACCCCGATCGGATCGAAGTATTTTAATACTTTTGCCAAGCTATTTCTCTACTTCATTTCTGAACACTTTGAATTTATCAAAAGCTTCAGATTTGTGTTTCATCAAGAACACATATCCAAATCGTGAGTGATCATCGATAAAGGTGATGAAGTAGTTATAGCCTCCTTGTGCTGGAGTTGACATTGGTCCACATACATCGGTATGTATTAGACCAAGCAACTCTCCCACTGGATTACCTTTTCCGGTAAAGGGTAATTTGGTCATCTTGCCTTTTAAGCATGATTCGCATGTATCAAATGAACCGGGTTCAAATGATTCCAAAATTCCACATCGGTGTAATTCGGTCATGCGTTTCTTACTTACATGGCCAAGACGACAATGCCAAGTGTAGGAGTCTATTCGATTATCTATTCGAGCACGTTTGTTGCTAACTTCGATATTGAAAACGTCACTGGATAAATCTAACGTGTAGATGCCATTGCACAAAGTTCCATTCCCATAAAGAACGCCATTTAAAGTTATGTAACAACAATTGTTACTAAAAGTTAAATGATAACCCTTTTCATTCAAACATGAAATAGATACAATGTTCTTTATCAACGAAGGAACGAAATAGCAATTATCCAATTCTAAGACACGTCCAGTGGGGAGCTTTAGCAAATATGTTCCGATGGCAACAGCAGCAATCTTTGCTCCGTTTCCAACTCGCAAATTCGCTTCTCCTTTGACGAGTCTTCTTCTATTCCTTAGCCCTTGTATGTCATTACATATATGTGAGCTACACCCAGTATCAAGTACCCATGTGTTTGAGGAAATAGAGTGACATTCAATAACGAAGATACTTGAAGAGGATGGGGCATCAGATGCCTTCTCTTTCAAGGACTCAAGATAAATCTTGCAGTTTCTTCGCCAGTGACCCTCCTTGCCACAATGATGGCAAGTGCCTTTTGGTTTCTTTTCAGTCTTTTTAGCCTTTTTCTTCTTTCCCTTATTCTGTTCTTTGGCCTTCCTCTTAGAACCTTTCTTTGAGGAACCAACTAACAGTATCGTCTTCTGATCCTGCTTTACAGAAGGCTCTATAGTCTTCAGCAGGTTGAGCAACTCAGGAAACTGGTCTGGAGTTGCATTTTCAGAAGGACGTTTGGGAAGTTGATCTTCAAGGACACAAGCAGGCTTTTCTGCCTTAAGGACTATCCTCAGGTTTCGAAGCCAGTCTATGAAGTTAGGCCCAGTTAATTTATTGGTGTCCAAAATGGAACGCAAGTTTAGGGAAGACATGATCGAGTGATTATCCTAGAAATACAAATTGAGATTATGTGAGAAGATTTATTAAAGAATGTATCAACATACATAAATTAAATCCTATTTATTTTTCGAATTGATTCACCCTTATTATCAATTCGGGA
This sequence comes from Boesenbergia rotunda, assembly GCA_024364735.1. Classification (NCBI taxonomy): domain Eukaryota; kingdom Viridiplantae; phylum Streptophyta; class Magnoliopsida; order Zingiberales; family Zingiberaceae; genus Boesenbergia; species Boesenbergia rotunda. The sequence goes on along the minus strand of JAGFNQ010009922.1, from coordinate 32,917 downwards.
GATCGTAGGAACATCTCCAAATAGGTTGATATCCAACCATAGATAAGAACAACCATGGCTGTGGCCATCAAGTTCCTCTTAGCTATGAAGGTAGGTAATTATACCGATTACACATCACATATATGTAACTATCACATTATGCTATCAACTAATTGAATGTTTGCATAAAACATTGGGTTGTTAACTCATTAACAAGTATGTATCATTATACATAGCACCCAACTGCACCTCTCTTTACATCGACCTTGGCTGTGGCACAACAAATCGATGCTCCAAGCTTAAGGCTGACCCATTAATCAAGAAATAGTTTTAACATGGTTGGAGCTCATTCAACCGCTTAGTCAGGCTTGGATGTGTCCAACAACCAAAACTAATGATTGACCTCTGACTCGAACTATATTATTCATAAACTAATTCCATGGTTTGAACATGTTGAGGTTCAAGTCGGGCATGGATGTGTCCATCAACCCAAGCGAGAAACAAAACTCCGATTCTAACCATATTAATGGAAGGTGTTGGCCTTAATATTTTGTAAGGGGTTTTGGGTCTCATTCTCTTTAAGCACATTCATGACATAAAATTATGTCATGACTAACGATTTCCTTAATAAAGTATGTATGTGACTTAATTTATCAAGTCTCATGAATTAAATTAGGAACCGGATTTCCTAATTATAATTTCATACTTTATTAAAGGAATTGTTTTGGGAAACAATTTCCTAAATTGTCATAATTAATTTCGGAAATAATATGTTCAAGACTTTGATTTCTCTAAATCAAATCTTATTAAATTAAGAGACAAATCCCTTAATTCAACCACATATTATTTTCATGAAAATCTCATTTAAGAAACTCTATAGGAAACCATTTTCCTAATTAATTTTGGAGACAACAATATGTAAGAGCATCACCTCTTAAACATATTTTATTCATGGATTTAATTAATTACAACAAATTGTTTTCTAAGGGTGGCTCCCCGAGGCTCAGATACCCAAAGAAAAGTAATGTGTTGTAAATCCAATTGGACGGCTCCCCGAGGCTCAATCCAATCAAACATGACAATTTCAATTAAAATTGGGAAATTAAATTACAACAACTAACTTTAAATTGGACGGCTCCCCGAGGCTCAATCCAAAATAAAGAATTTTGTTGTCAATTTAAAAACCAATTCAAATTTAATTGTCAATTAACTGTCCATGAATTTGTCTAGACTTTCTTAAAAGAAAGTGCCCAAAATTGCGAGATTTCGAAAATTGATTTTCAGAATAATTGTAAGTTTCGGTACAAAGAAACTTACATATTTCCAAAATTGGAAAATTTCTAAAATAGAAAAATTTCCAAAATTGGAAAGTTTCCAAAGATGGGAAATTTCGAAATTATTATAAAATTTCAGAAAATAGAAAATTTCAAACGTTTGCGAAATTTCATGAGGATTTCCAAACTTTGAAATTCCTAAATCTAAAATTTATTATAATTTGAAAGTTTCCATAATTGAAATTTTTTTTAATTAATCGACAAAGTTTTCCACAAAACAATTATTTGATTAAGTCGAACACTAACCGGCTCTGATACCATGTTGGGACCGGGTGCATGTCGACAAGGATACGAGTTCGTAAAATTTAAAATTTTTACGTGCAGCGGAAGAGTTTGCATAAAATAATTTCCTAAATTATTTTAACTTCGTATCTAGCATGCAACCTTATAGTGTATCGACATAATCATAAAATAAAAGTTTGCGAAAAAGTAAACTAATTTACTAGTACCTTGCGTAACTCGAAGAAAGGGACGAGATCCAACCGTAGCGTCCCTTGGAAGCTTCGCCTCTATTCGCGTCCACGCCGAGTTCTCTTCGGGATGACTTCGCAAAGTCACGAGTTTTGTGCCGACGAGAACTACTAGATTCTCGGAAGGCACAACTAGAAGGATAAGAGAAAATAATGAAAAACTAACCAACGAAGTAACGGAATCAAATTCCGGGAAGAGAGGAATCGCTATCCGCTTCTTCTTCTTCGCGTTCGGGTTCTCCTTCTTCTTCTTGAAGCTCACGCCAACCTCAACTAAGGGAGGAGTTGCGCCGGCCCTAAGTCACCAAGTGGGCGCCGGCCCTAGGCTCCAAGTGGGCGCCGGCCCTAGGCAAGAGAGGGAGAGGGAGAAGAGAAGAGAAGAGATTAAGAGAGAGAGGGAGAGCTCTATGATTCAATTACTTGAATTGGAATTAAGGGCTAGCCTTTGGTTCCTTTATATAGTAGCAACTCCTTTGCTAAGTCTCCCTCTAAACCGAATTAACGGAATTAGTTATAAGAAATTTATCTTATAAATTTTCTTATTGCTTATTCCGTTTAAGCCTAGTCTTATTATAACCATTTATAATAAAACAAATTAGTTATCATAAGAAATTTATTCTATAAATTTTCTTATGAATTTTATTATAACTAACTTTATAATAAAACTAATTATTTATCATAAGAAATTTATCCTATAAATTCTTATGAATTAATTCCGTTTAAACCAAGTCTTTATTATAAACTAATTTATAATAAAAACTAATTCTTCTTCTCTTTAAATTATGGAATAAATTTTATAAGAAATTTATAAACTTTCTTATTATGGAAAAATCAATTCATAATTGATTTTATAAAATTAAAATAAACCCAATTCATGGATTATTTTAATCTTCCATAAAAGAATAAATTTCTATAAATTTATTTATATAAATTTCTTTATACAAATTTATTTATCCATAATTCATAAAATAAATCGTGCTTGATTTATCTTATTAATTAAACCAAATAAATTGATTTAATTCCCTTTAATGGCCGGCCACCACAAGGAGGGTTAATACCCTCTTTGGCCGGCCAAAACCGACCCGAACCGATCGCGAATTAAACTCATTTAATTCGCCCAAAAAGCCTTCAAAAGACTTAGCCATTTTAGTTTCCATTGCGCCTCTGATTAACTCAGATTCGACTTATTTCTCTTGATCGGAAAATCCAATTTTCAACTCGTTTTAAATCCCTCGGATTACTCGTAGTGCGTGTGACTAAATAGGCTTTCGATTTATGTTGGCCGTCTATAATTAACTAATTATAGAACGATCATGAGTGGCACCTAGTAGTACATCATGATCCCCAATTAATCGAAAGATCAACGGTTTGACCTCAGAAGAAATTATTCTGAAACCCTTCAGCAGCTCTAATGAATCGTGCCCCATTCCCTTCACCACCTTATACCCACTTGGTTCAGGACACGGTCTATGGTGTCAGTCCCCACTAGGCTGACTACGTCACACCTAGCCCAAGTAATGTCTTACTCGTCCTTTGGATTTCTAATTACTCTCATGTATTTTAGAGACTCTCACTCTAAACATGATATGCTCTGGCCAGAGGCTTTGAGTAACAATCCGACGATAGGCCTGGGTATACATCTCCTCGCAAGGAGTGGTGAATCCTTTGTAGGCTGTTCAAACATCTTCGGGCACTTCGGCTTATACCCGATCATCCTGGGTCCACACCTCCTTGGAGATGCTTGCTTAAGATGTCAAAGTATAAGTCTCTATGACCAAGATGACTTGAACACCGCAAGTCAAAGGAACATCGCACTTAAGCCGCAGTAAGATCTTCATTGACATATCTACATGTAGATTCCCATATGAAGTCTTACAGCTAGTCACTCCAATGAACTAGTTCCCTTAACTAGCATCCATGTTTATCTCCGGACATCCCAATGTCACCAGCCAGTGAGAATCAGCTGATTAGAGAATAACCCATGCTAGTCTCAACAGAATTGATAGTGTCCGTTTTTATCAATTCATCGACTAGGGATATTTTCAATACTTCACATTTGCGCATTTAGAGATAATCACTAGTTGTGATCTCATCACAAATTCTCTTATGCTGTGAGTTGTATTGCGGACATTCAGTAGATGAGTTTAAGATCCCAATCAAATACACAAGCATGTATACTCAAATAGTGAATTATCATTTATTAATATAAATGTTTTACAATCATAAGGCGATTGCCTTAGGACACTTCTCTCATATCACTAACATACAAGAGATGTGACGGAAACATAGTAGTATTTCTTGTACTATACGTTGATGATATTTTGCTTATTGACAAAAATGTCAAAGAGTTATCTGATGTAAGGGTATGGTTGTCCAAACAGTTTGATATGAAGGACTTAGGAGAAGAAGGGCACATCCTTGGGATCAAGGTTATACGGGATCACAAGAAAAAGGTGTTGTACTTATCTCAAGCTTCATACATAGATATTGTCCTAGCTCGTTTTAGCATGAAAAACCCTAAGAAAGGTTTTCTACCTTTTTGGTAAGGAGTTCCTCTATCTAAGGAGATGTGTCATAAAATATCAAAGGAGATAGAGGAGATAAAGGCGGTTCCTTATGCTTTGGCTGTGGGAAGCCTCATGTATGTTATGCTATGTACGAGACCGGATATCTGCTTTGCCGTGGGCATGGTTAGCAGATATCAGAGTAATCCAGGACATGGACATTAGACTGCGGTAAAACATATATTGAAGTACCTGAGAAGGACTAGGGATTACATGCTAATTTACCAAGTAGATCAATTACTCCCTGTGGGTTATACAGATTCAAACTTGCTATCAGATAGGGATAAAAGTAAGTCTACCTCAGGGTATATGTTTACTTTAGGAGGTGGAGCCATAGTATGGAGGAGTGCCAAGCAGAAATGCATGGCGGACTCCACTATGGAAGCTGAGTATGTGGCAGCCTCTGAGGCGGCCAAAGAAGTTGTATCGTTCAAGAACTTCTTGATGGACTTGGATGTGATTCCTGGTTTGCTCAGAGCTATCATAATTTATTGTGATAACAGTGGTGCAGTTGCAAACTCGAAGGAACCACGAGCCCATAAGGCGAGTAACACATAGAGCGCAGGTACCACCTGATACGAGAGATCGTAAAGCGAGGAGAAGTTGTTGTCGCCAAGATTGCATCAGAGGACAACCTGGCAGATCCTTTCACTAAGGTCCTTCCAGCGAGAGCTTTTGATAGGCATGTGAAGGATATGGGAGTCAGATGTATGACATTGTGAGGACAACATAGTCTTTTAGTATAAGTGGGAGATTGTTAGGATGTATAGTAAAAGCCTGGATTTTTTATGGACATCTACATTTTGAAAAAGAATCACATGATCACTGTTTTCATATTTATTGGTTATTATGTGCATATTGTCTATTACTTTACATTATAAATAACATGGTGTGTGGTGTCACACTGAAGATCATATTATCAGTCCCTTATAATGTATAAGTAGAGGCTCACAACCGAGATAATTTTGGACAAACCATTAGGATGATTGTAGTGTAATTTGGTATTGGTTTATCTTGACCATAGAATTACACTAGTACACTTTGTGTGTATTGAGCAGGACCGATATAGAGGTGATTCAATTTATATTGACTATAAAATTAAATCAGACCTCAGATATTATGGAGTACATGCTCTTAATCCCGATATATAATGAGTGCATTGTTAGTGATATGCGAGAAGTGTCCTAAGGCAATCGCCTTATGATGTAAACATTTATTTTAATAAATGATAATTCACTATTTGAGTATACATGTTTTGTGTATTTGATTGGGATCTTGAACTCATCTACTGAATGTCCGCAATACAACTCACAGCATAAGAGAATTTGTGATGGGATCACAACTAGTGATTATCTCTAATGTGCAATTGTGAAGTATTGAAATTATCCCTAGTCGATGAATTGATAAAAACGGACACTATCAATTCTGTTGAGACTAGCATGGGTTATTCTCTAATCAGCTGATTCTCACTGGCTGGTGACATTGGGATGTCCGGAGATAAACATGGATGCTAGTTAAGGGAACTAGTTCATTGGAGTGACTAGCTGTAAGACTTCATATGGGAATCTACATGTAGATATGTCAATGAAGATCTTGCTGCGGCTTAAGTGCGATGTTCCTTTGACTTGCGGTGTTCAAGTCATCTTGGTCATGGAGACTTATACTTTGACATCTCAAGCAAGCATCTCCAAGGAGGTGTGGACCCAGGATGATTGGGTATAAGCCGAAGTGCCCGAAGATGTTTGAACAGCCTACAAAGGATTCACCACTCCTTGCGAGGAGATGTATACCCAGGCCTATCGTCGGATTGTTACTCAAAGCCTCTGGCCAGAGCATATCATGTTGAGAGTGCGAGTCTCTTAAATACATGAGAGTAATTAGAAATCCAAAGGACGAGGAAGACACTACTTGGGCTAGGTGTGACGTAGTCAGCCTAGTGGGGACTGACACCATAGACCGTGTCCTGAACCAAGTGGGTATAAGGTGGTGAAGGGAATGAGGCACGATTCATTAAAGCTGCTGAAGGGTTTCAGAATAATTTCTTCTGGGGTCAAACCGTTGATCTTTCGATTAATTGGGGATCATGATGTACTACTAGGTGCCACTCATGATCGTTCTATAATTAATGGGTTAATTATAGACGGCCAACATAAATCGAAAGCCTATTTAGTCACACGCAATACGAGTAATCCGAGGGATTTAAAACGAGTTGAAAATTGGATTTTCCGATCAAGAGAAACGAGTCGAATCTGAGTTAATCAGAGGCGCAATGGAAGCTAAAAATGGCTAAGTCTTTTGAAGGCTTTTTGGGCGAATTAAATGAGTTTAATTCGCGACCGGTTCGGGTTGGTTTGGCCGGCCAAAGGAGGTGCTAACCCTCCTTGTGGTGGCCGGCCATTAAAGGAGATTAAACCAATTTAATTGGTTTAATTAATAAAATAAACCTAGCGCGGTTTGTTTTATAAATTATGGATAAATAAATTTGTATAAAGAAAATTTATATAAATAAATTTGTAGAAATTTATTCTTTTTATGGAAGTTAAAATAATCCATGAATTGGTTTATTTTAATTTTATAAAATCAATTATGAATTGATTTTATCATAATAAGAAAGTTTATAAATTTCTTATAAAATTTATTCCATAATTTAAAGAGAGAGAAGAATAAGTTTTATTATAAATTAGTTTATAATAAAACTTGGTTTAAACGGAATAATTAGTTAAGAAAATTTATAGGATAAATTTCTTATAACTAATTCCGTTTAGAGAGAGACTTAGCAAAGAGTTGCTACTATATAAAGGACCCAAAGGCTAGCCCTTTATTCATAACATCAATCAATTAATCAAGAGATTAATTATTCTCTCCCTCTCTCTCTTCTCTTCTCCTCTTCTCCTTCCCATTAGGGCCGGCGCCCTTCCTCTAGAATTAGGGCCGGCGCACCAAGCCTTCCTCCAAGGGTTGGCGTGAGCTTTCAAGGAGAAGGAGAACCCGAACGCGAAGAAGAAGAAGCGGATAGCGACTCCTCTCTTCTCGGAATTCGATTCCGTTACTTCGTTGGTTAGTTTTCCTAATTTTTCTCTTGTCCTTCTAGTTGTGCCTTCCGAGAATCTAGTAGTTCTCGTCGGCACAAAACTCGTGACTTTGTGAAGTCATCCCGAAGAGAACTCGGCGTGGACGCGAATAGAGGCGGAGCTTCCAAGGGACGCTACGGTTGGATCTCGTCCCTTACTTCGAGTTACGAGAGGTACTTAGTAAATTAGTTTACTTTTCCGCAACGTTTTATTTTATGATTATGTCAACACACCATAAGATTGCATGCTAGATACGAAGTTAAAATAATTTAGGAAATTATTTTATGCAAACTCTTCCGCTGCACGTAAAAATTTTAAATTTTACGAACTCGTATCCTTGTCGACATGCACCCGGTCCCAACATGCATGTACATAATATTTATTTCTTTGATTTACCATTGGACGAGATTTATTTGTTAAATTGATAGGCCTGGTAAGTTGGAAAATAATATTATTTACATGGTGTGCCATTGATTATAGAAGGAAATCATGTCCTGGTGAGTCAGGTTGATGATGTCCCCTTGAGGAGCTCATAAAGCTCATTATGTTAAATTCTGCAGGTGGACTTGGTCCGACATGATGATAAGGTTGAGTGGTACTACTCATGGAGTTAGATGTTAATGAATTAAATTATTAGTAATTTAATTAATTAATGGACATTCGATATCTTAAACATGGGGACAATTTTATACTCATAATATGTGGAGCCCATATTTAAATATGGGGGTTGGTGAGGTAGATCAATGGTGATCCTCTAGTGGAATAATGAATCATCATTAATGGATCGAGCATTGGGTGGCCAAGACCCAACTCCTCCTCATGGTCCCTATTGTAGCCCTATATATACCTTATGTGTCATGAGACCAAGGCATCCAATCCAACACAAGAGAACCCTCAGCCTCTCCTCACTTCCTCTCTGTCTCCCTTCTCTCTCCTAGGTCACGCCAGCGGCAAGGAAGGAACTCACTTACTTTCTTCTCTTTTTCTTCCCCTCTTCTACACCTCTTGGTGGCCAACGATCACAAGGATAAGGAGGAGTCATCTCTTCCTATTGTGGTGCGGCAAGAATAAGGAGAAGTAAGGGTGGTCGGAGTAGGAGGAAAAGGAACTCTTCTTGGTAGTGTTAGCGCCGCAAGCAAGAAGAAGGGAGGAAGTTTGACCGGCTAGGGTTGGTGAAGGAAAGACCTCTTTCTCTTCTTCTTCTTCCTCTCTACTTGCCTTAGGGTCGACACAAGAAGGTGGTGTCCATCTTTGGTGGTCGGCACAAGGTGAAGAAGAAACTGGTGCAACTTCATTTTATGGTTGGCGCAAGCACAAGGGAGAAGAAAGGTAGCCTTGGTGACTCTGGTTCATGGAAGATTGTCACCCATACGATGTCCAAGAAGAGGTCAGGTCATACAATAGAAGATCGCGAGGTAAACGGGAAGGTATATCTTCTCTTTTGGTTCCTTTGATCTTATTTGATTATTGATAATTAATTGCATGTTGATTATTGTTTAATTAATTGTGATTAATTATCTTGGACCCCGATGATAAACACAAAAATCGGCGATCCACTCATCATCTATTCCGCGGCTAATCGGTTGGATGAGTTTGATTGCTAGAACAACTTGGTTGTTCAAGTGGTCTCTCGAATCAATTAGCACGATGATGATTTGGTCGTGTGGGAAATAGTTCTCCATTCGTATTGAAAAATTTTAATCTGGGGACATGGAGAGGTTTCCTATGCGCGACTCGGAATCCACGAACCAACAGGCCAATCCTTGTTTCTCTCATCCCAGACATAAAACACCTTCCTAACTTGTGATGCAAAAGCATATGGGTTATCACAAATATCTTTTTCAGTATCCTTTAAAAACTTTAAATTTACAAGAGCCCTACCAAACTTGTCTTTCTTGCAACCTCTATTGATATCTACCCAATCACACTTGAAAAGAACAACTTTATCTTCCAGAATAATCTAATTGAATGATATCAGTTAATTGATCACAGTAGTTAATTTTATTGGATGAGATCTTAGTCTTCATGACTATTTCACTATTTTGCATTTTCATCAATCTCTCTCTCTTCTTTGTGTGAAATCTAAAACCATTGATGACATAGTCGGAAAATCTCCTTGCCATATCTGAAGAACCACGAGTTAACCACCTAAGCTCATTAGTATCTTGTGCACTCCTTTGTTCATCCAATCATTGAATCTAAAATAATTTAGGAACATAACATAGTCATAACTAATAAAAGAATTAAAAAAAAGAAACTAATTTCTTTCTACTTACCCTCTCTTTAAACCAATCATTGAACTTTTTATCATGAAACTTCTCAAGTTCAATTGAAGACAATCATCATTGAGACTGTCTATTTAATAATGCAATATGTTCTCTAAAAATCAATGAAAATAGAATTATTTGGTTAACAATATTCTCAAACTATAGAAATGTAATTAAACTTATGCCTTACTCTATAAATGAAGTTATCACATCATGGTTGAAAAGCACATATCTACGAGCCTGTGACAACTCCATCTTGCCATGCTTACTTCTACTCACTCTATTTTGTTTCCCTACTTTGAACATTTGTTGTTTTTCAATCCCACTGGCCTCCATATTGGATGTAAAAAGGTTCCATCATCTATTAAACTTGAATCTATTTCATCATCAGTTCTTCTAGGTCTAGTAAGCCTTGTCTCTATCCTAGATAGATATTGTGAACAAATGTTAAACACTCATTAGCTAAGTAACCTTCTGCAATAGATCCTTCAGGACGTGCTCTATTACCCACAAATGACTTCAATGATAGAAGAAACCTGAAGGCAACACATAAGATAACTCATTACTAGGTTTTGAATCTATATATTCTTATTGGTTAAAAGGAATAGCCCATACCTTTCAATAGGATACATCCATCTATATTGCACCAGTCCTTCTATATTTCAACAGTCCTGCAACCTTATCTTCATGTGCCAAATGAATTATCAAATGCACCATTATGGTAAAAAAAGATGGAGAAAAAATTGTTTCTAGTTGGCAAAGTGTCTCAACAACATGATACTCCAATTGCATAAGAGAATCCACATTCAGCAACTTTGAACATATTTATCTAAAGAAATTGCAAAAATTAACTAAAACTGAGGTGATTTTATCTAGTAAGGAACCCCTTAATGCAACTGGAAGAAGTTCTTGCATCAACACATGGTAGTCATAACTTTTTAACCCAAATATTTTGTACTGCTTTACTTGCACACAACGTGGAATGTTTGACGAGCATTTATCTGGAGCTTTTACAATCTTTAGAACACTCAAGAAAACTTCCTTTTCCTTCGTAGTCATTTGATAACATGCCCTAGGTAAAATCACCCTAGTACTGTTAGGATATGGTTGAGGATGAAGCACACTTATAATACCCAAATCTACAAGATCTTTCCGTGCCTTATAATTATCCTTTGATTATCCTACTTGATTTAACAATGTACCAAGTATGTTATCATAGATAATTTTCTCAATATGCATCACTTCAAGGTTCTGATGGAATACATTATGTTTCCAATAAGGCAAAGTAAAAAAAAATGCTCTTCTTTTTCAAAGGTTGGGGCTCACCCATATCTCCCTCACCATCTTCTAAATCATCCAAATATCTCAAAACTGAATTGCCATCAAGAATTGTAGGTTGATATCTGAATTCCTATGTTCCATCGAAGTCTTTTTTGTTAAGCCTCGACTTGTGATTAGTGGCCAACCACCAAATATTTTCTACCATGGTGCAACCATTTTGATGTTGTTTGAAAACTACAACATGGGAAAGCATATTAGCCTTTAGTACTCCACCCAGATATGTTAGCATATGTTGGATTGTCATTAATAGTCCACATTACAGCAACACAGAGCTAGAAGACCTCTTTCTTGGAGACATCAAAGGTTTCAATTCCAGTTTCCCATAACTCTTTCAACTCTTTCACCAATCGATGTAGGTACACATCAATTCTAGGAGATTTAGGACCTGAATGATTAATGACAACATGAAAATGATTATTTCATACACATCCAAGGTGGAAGATTGTAAGGAATTAGGATGACAAGCCAAGTGTTATGAGTAATACTCATAGTTTTAAAAGGATTGCACCCATCAGAAGCTAAGCCTAATCGAATATTACGAGTATCCGATGAAAATGTTGGATACCGAGCATTAAATTCAATCCAAGATAGAGAGTCAGTCAGATGCCTAAGAGAACCATCCTTTGTTTTACCCTTTGAATGTTATTTCATCAACTCAGCAGTTTTAGAGGATTTGAATAGCCTTTGCAGTCTTGGCTTTAATGGAAACCATAGAAGGATCTTTGTCGATACTTTCTACAGCTTATTATTCACTTGCATTTCCTCATTTATTTGATTTCCACCTTAACTCACCATACTTTGGACATACTTCATCTTTGTCATAGTTACCTCAAAACAATACACAGTCATTAGGGCAAGCATGAATCACCTCATATCCTAAACCCAATCCTAAAATTATCTTCTTCATCTCATAGTATGACTCGGGCAAGATATTTCCTTCTGGTAAAGCATCTCTTAATAATTCCAATAACATAGAGAATGAATTGTCACTCCAACCTTGAAGACACTTTAAGTGGTACAAATGCACCATAAAAGATAACTTGGTAAACTTCTTACAAGTTGGGTAAAGCATTTGTTCATTCTCTTTATGCAATTGATAAAATTTGTTAGCATTTTCTCCTCCTTGTTGCGGGTTTCTTTCTTCATTATTGTTGTGGGTTTTTTCTTCCATAGGATGTATTGCAAAAGCATCTTCAAGTAGTCCTTCCATGTCATGCCCCATTTCTCTAGGCTCTTCAAACGATTTATTTGAAGGTATAGTAGGCCTTTCACCATGAAAAATCCACTGTCTATACTCTGAAGGAACCCTCGGTGTGGATCAGTTAGATGCAAATAGACACTAGTTCTACTATGAAGGTGAATGTTGACACACTTTTTGCAAAGACAAAAGATTTTTTCATCGGCTTCTAAATTTCAAAATGGTTGGATCACTCAACCAATCTCTAGAATCCATCAAAGTGCTACAATTCAAGATATGTAAAGAAGAAAATGAATAAAAATGAATGAGAATTAGAACACATATTTCCTATTTAAAGGATATATGATAGCTATAATAGTCTATGACATAAGACAAATTCAATTTACGTAAGAGATAAGAAGTATCTAATTGCTCTACAATTAATCAAAAGGGAAACTATTGAACCCATTAATCAAGTTTCTTTAGTATGATCGACTATGTTCCTCATTCACTAACAATTTAGTTGCAGAATAATTCAATAATATATCAGTTGTTGCTTGCTCAGAATTAACACAAACCTTCCTACTAAAACACTAAAAACCACTAAAAACTACTATAACAAGAGAAACCACTACAAACTTCATTTTGATAAAAGGAAAAAAAATCCAAATTTAATAGATTTAGCTACCCTAAATGTTATTTGAACATTAGCACATATTCGCAATTGTCCAAGATCAAATACAGAAGATGTCTGTCTAAAACATTGGGCACATTAAAATAAAAAGAAAAACAAACATTAATTAGGCCAGCATTATGGAGGTCTAACATTATCCTAACACACTTACAAATTCTCGCTCATACTTGGTCTAGTGTCAAACATATAAAAGTAGTCAACATAATTTTATAAAACATTTTAAAAGTAATCTAGGTTCTTTTTCCCTTCAGCAGAATGAAGAATTTCAATTTACAAGCTCTAACATACTTAACGAGTAACTAACCAAAAAAATAAAAGAAGAATTGTAAAAACCCATCACAATCCAGACTCGGTCAATGTTTTTATTTGGAAAAAAGGGATAAGACTCAATCAAAGAACAGAGGAGTCTCCCATCTCCCAAATTAACAAATATATATCGAAAGTCTCTAAATTCACCTCAAGTTTTAGAAGCCAAGGCTTTGTAGAACAAATCAATAAGAAAGTTTTTTATCTCACAAAAAAGAATTATAAGATGAAAAAAAATCATTAGATACTTGCTAGAGAGGGCTTGTCTCGCCTGAGGGATGCAGGGAAAGCACCATTGAGGGAGAGCTTGTAGTTGTCACTTCGAGACAGTGAAGGTGAGGCAAAGAGGGCTTCAATTGTTCGCCGTCGCCAAGGGACAGAGCAAAAGCACCTTTGAGAGAGGACTCGTAGACATAGTCGTCGCGGTGAGAGAGTGAAGGCGAGGCGAGGAGAGCTTCGGCAATTCTGCAAGGAAATCACTAGGTTGAGTCGATAGTGGGGTTTCGGTGAGGATTTTGGAGGAAATGATGAAAAAGTTAATTTCAGAGAATATATATATATATAGTATTTTTGGGCCCTAAGAAGGCATCCTAGTAGCCCTGGCCCAGGGTCGGCTCTGTTGAGGAATGAATCTTTTATACCATGGTAAAAAAATGTTATAGGGACAATAAAATATGAGTGTGTGCATATATTATTTATACCCATAGAAAAGAAGGTTATAGTGACAGTAAATTATAAGTGTAGGTATATACTACTTATACCTATAGTAAAAAAAAAATATAGTGACGGTAAATTATAAGTGTATGTATAGATATCCAATACTCACAACATTGATATATGTTCCAATAACTTATAGTGACGATGCCATATATTTGTGGCTATATGTTACTTATACCTACAGTTTGTATATGTGTAGCTACAACTTACCGTGGGTGTATGACAATTTTATAGTTGAAATAAACAGATCTTACATGCATCCTAAACAAAAATAATGTAAAACTTATCATCTTACTTAATTAGTAGGCTAGCTATGCGCAAGTTGTTTAGTAGGTAGCAAAGTCATCTTCACGGTGCCTCATTGAACTTATTTGAAATCGTTAATGAGTAAGTCACTGATGAACTATCGCCTAGCTATATTAACAAAATCACTAAATCTTCAAGGAGGAATAGGAAAAAGGGTCGATCAATAGGAGGGAGCCGAAGGTGAAAGGTCTTTGATCATCCAACTTGCTCGACTACAAAGAGAAAAACAAAGCATTAGAAGGAAGGTTAGGGTACCCCGACTTAGTCACTTAATGAATTTATTTCATAAAGAATTTTTATTAGTATTTTACACCCATATTGTGGAATTTTAGGAACATACATTACATAATTTATTCCCTTTAAGTGTTATTTTGCTATTTTCATGTTCAGAGATTTTTTTCTTATACTTTTTCATTGAATAGGATGAAGAACTAGTGTTGGAATGAAGACATAAAGAAACGAACATGCTCTATTCGTGTCCCAAGAAATGGGAGTGAGTGAAGACGGAGTGATCGTGGCTTTCTAGAGCTACACATGGTCATGCACCACATCTCAAAGAGGCTCACAGACTGTCCAGGCTGCCCGTGTGTTTTACACATAATTATGCCCCATTTTTGCTAAGGTTATAGAAAAAGGCATAGCCCGGTCGTGTGTTCTGCACACGACCATGTCACCCTAGCGAAATTCTCAAATTTGATACTTTTGGAAGGTTCTTTCTATTCTAAGGGCAAGGGAGAGTATAAAAGGATCCTCAAAGCTCGTGAATTGGGAGGAGTAGTTCCTTGGTGACAAAGAATCTAAGAGTTCCTTGGTGACAAAGAATCCAAGGAGCAAGAGATGTTTTGGTCCATGTTTGGAATTGGAGAAACAACCCGAAGATGATTGATGCTTCATAGAATAAGTTTTTTTTCTCTTGAGTTTGGATTGTAAGAGCTTACATAAACTATGCCTTCTTGTTGTAACTTCATATCCATGGAGTAGTATTCTTGATTATAAGACTAAGGAGTAGCCCTTTGACATGTAGACCCCATGTTTTTTTTCGTAGTTTGATATATATTTTCATTTATTTATTCCGTAATTTGATTATTTGTGGTCTAGATGTATTGTGCATATGCAAACTCGATGCTAAAAGCATATTTTGGTATTCCAAGGAGTGTAGGAAAGAATCGAAAGGTGAACCCAATCCTCTGACTCGTCGAATACCGAGGCATGGGAGGTCTGTCACAAAAGTAGGATGGGTTACCATGATAATTCCCTAGGCAATCATGGAGCTTAATGGGGTTGTCTCAATTCTGTGTCACATAGTAACAAAAGGCAAATCGAGAATCGTGGAGCATCATGATAGGAGCCTCTATGAGAAAGCAGTTCTTCAGCAATGTTATCTTGAAATTAGGCATCACATTTGGATGGATATATACAGCGGCGTAGTTCCAAAAGATCACATTGGTTAAATTGGGGTTGTCTACCTTCACAAACAACTGATGATAACTAGGAGATGAAATTGAAGTATTAGGATCGCTTCTTAACATTGGATTTTTTTCCTAGAAACTTTTCCTAGCGAGTTTCTCTATTTTCTCAAGACTTTCACATTTTTTAGATTCTTTAAATAACTATTTTTTAGATTGTAGAATGGTACTTTATTTCTAGTTCTTATGGGACTGATACTTTTTATCACTTGACGATGATCGTTCACTTGTGATATAACCATTCCAACGCTTAAATTAGTCTCCCACTAAGGAGAGGGAGAAGATATACAATAGATGAAGTGTATATATTTGTGTTTGCGTGCACATAAATTGAGTATACCTTTGCACGTGGGAGCGGACTCCTTTTATAACATTACCGAGATGATATTATCTTCTCATTAATTGGCATCGTGTCACAGTAAAGGAGATGCCCAATTATTGTATCTTCATTGTATACAGTCATCCATACTCCATATTTTGTATAATCATACCATTCAACATGCTCTTACAATCCTCATGTCGTAGAATTTATGGTGCTAACTCGAGAGATAAATAGGGGCCCTATGGAACCAAAGGCCTGACTTGCTATGCAAAAGAAGAGTCAAATTAGGAGAGGTTGATCCCCAAGAGTTGGATTAGCAAGGTCAACTAGAGTTGAGCTGGGCATCAGGTCAGTAGACCAATTGGAGAGATTGAAGAACTGTGTTGGCTAAGTGGAGCTCTAGATCGGAGAGTTGAACCCCTGGAGTCGGGTAGGATGACCGGAGGAATTGAGGAATTGTACTGGCTAAGTGGTGCACTAGATCGATTGGGGAGCTGAGCCATTGGAGTCGAGTAGGCCGACTGGGGAAATTGGAAAACTATGCTTCTCACGCCTTGAGGAGTTGCTCGTCCGATACAGACCAGAAATCCTCTCCCTCGACCGGTGGACAATTCGAATCCTTAACACTGCAACCCAGCCCTCTCAGCAACTTGTACCACAACCGATAAGGTTGGAACAACCAAACAAAAACCGAAAAGAAGGTGACATCACATCAAGGAAAGTAGTTACCAGTACGACTTACGACAACCAAAGATAGACATAGGTCTCCATAGCACACAAAAGTATAATTTGTTAGTGATATGAGAAAAGTGTCCTAAGGCAATCACCTTATGATTGTAATCATTTATTTTAATAAATGAATATTCACTATTTTAGTATAAATGTTTATGTATTTGATTGAGATCTTAAACTCATTTACTAAATGTCCGCAATACAATTCACAGCATGAGAGAATTTGTGATGAATTCACAACTAGTGATTATCTCTACATGTGCAATTGTGAAGTATTGAAATTGTCCCTAGTCGATGAATTGATAAATACGGACACTATCAATTCTGTTGAGACTAGCATGGGTTATTGTCTAATCAGCTGATTCTCACTGGCTAGTGACATTGGGATGCCCGAAGATAAACATGAATGCTAGTTAAGGGAACTAGTTCATTGGAGTGACTGGCTGTAAAACTTCATATGGTAGTCTACATATAGATATGTCAGTGAAGTTCTTACTGGAGCTTAAGTGCGATGTTCCTTTGACTTGCGGTGTTCAAGTCATCTTGGTCATGGAGACTTATACTTTGACATCTTAAGCAAGCATCTCCAAGGAGGTGTGGACCCAGGATGATTGGGTATAAGCCAAAGTGCCCGAAGATGTTTGAACAACCTACAAAGGATTCACCACTCCTTGCGAGGAGATGTATACCCAAGGCCTATCGTCGGATTATTACTCGAAGCCTCTGGCCAGAGCATGACATGTTCTGATTATGAATCTCTTAGATACATGAGAGTAATTAGAATCCGTAGGACAACAAAACGTTACTTATGCTAGGTGTGACGTAGTCAGCCTAGTGGGGACTGACACACATAGACCATGTCCTGAACCAAGTGGGTATAAGATGGTGAAGGGAATGGGGCACGATTCATTATAGCTGCTGAAGGGTTTCAGAATTGTTTTTGAGGTCAACCGTTGATCTTGCGATTAATTGGGGATCATGATTTACTACTAGGTGTCACTCATGATCGTTCTATAATTGGTTAATTATAGACGGCCAACATAAATCGAAAGCCTATTTAGTCACACGCACTATGAGTAATCCGAGGGATTTAAAACGAGTTAAAAATTGGATTTTCCAATCAAGAGAGATTAGGTTTGGTTGAGCCAAATGATAAGTCGAATCTAAATTTTTTCAGAGACGCATTGGAAGCGTAAAATGGCTAAGTCATTTGAACACTTAATAGATGAATTAAATGAGTTTAAATCATTGGGGCGTGGCTTGGATAGGCCGGTCAAAGAGGGTCCCCACCCTCTTTGCTTGGCCGACCACAACAAAAGGAGAGAACCAAGTTTCGGTTCAATTTATAAAATAAACCATGTGTGGTTTGTTTTATAAAATTATGGATGATATACATTTTTTTATATAATAAACCAAGGTTTGGTTTATTTTTCATGGAAATTAAAATGAACCATGGATTGGTTTATTTTATTTTATAAAATCAATCATGGATTGATTTACCATGATAAAGAAATTTATATAAAGAAATTTATTTTTCGTGGAAATTAAAATGAACCATGGTTTGGTTTATTTTATTTTATAAAATCAATCATGGATTGATTTACCATGATAAGAAATTTCTTTCCATAAGAAAAAAGAGACTTGGTTGATTTTTATATGATAAAACTTGGCATGATGAAATAAGTCAATTTCTTATGAAAATTTATATGATAAATTTCTTATGAAAATTTATTCCATAAGAAAAAAGAGACTTGGCGGTTGAGAGGCCACTATATAAAGGACCCAAGGCAATGCTTGGAAATCAATCCAAGTATTCTTGCTTGGGCTATCTCCCTCTCCTGCCTTCTTCCTCTTGGCCGGCCACAAGCCTCTCCTGCCTTCTTCTTGCCGTGAGCACAAGGAGAAGCACCGAGGCGACGAAGTTCTTCCGTTGGGACGATCTTCCTCTCCGGCCATCATCACCTTGGGATTGGGCGCAAGTCATCTTCCTCCTTCTCGCCGAAATTGTGATTCCGGCCAACCTTGGCGGTGAGTTTTTCCGATGTGATTACTTCTCTCTTGGGTTTTCTTGTCGCGTTCTCGGAGAATCTAGTAGTTCTCGAGAACACGAAACTCGTGGCTTTGCGAAGTCATCCCGATGATACTCGACGTGGACGCGAATAGAGGCGGAGCTTCCAAGGGATGCTTACGGTTGGATCTCGTCCCTTCCTTCGAGTTACGCGAGGTAATAAGTAAATTAGTTTACATTTCTGCAAAATTTTAAATATATGATCATGTCTACACAAGATAAGGTTGCATGCTTAGATGTGTGGTTAAATAATTTGAGAAATTATTTATGCTAAACCTTCCGCTGCATGTAATTAATTTGAAAATTACGAACCCGCATCCATGTCAATATGCACCCGGTCCCAACATAATTCACATCACCATGCAAGACGTCATGACAAACAAAACGTACAAATGCAAAAGCGAAAACAAAGGAAACGCACGATCATCTAATAAAATCGTATATAAGTAAAACAACGGAAGTCGCCTCGACACGAGAGAATTGAGATAGGCTGCCGGGCACTGCAGACAATCATTCTAAAAGAAAAATAGGGCTAACGGGATGAGTCTAATAACTCAGTGGATACAAAAACAAGTATGCACAGGAAGCTATACTAGTAGTAAGTCACATGCCACCATAGTCTAAAGTACAATAATAGGAAATGTGTAACAGAAATACTGAATGAATAATATATACCAGTGTCAATCTAATCCCAATTTTATATAGGTCAGTAAACCCCAATACCCCTTTGTGGGCAAACCCATAGCTTACGAGTACACAAGATCTTCGAGGCTTGGCCACACAGGTGAATGCAAGAGTATAAATGCTCATACCATATGAGCAATGCAGGGTCACCAAACCCAATGTATGCATACCACCTGAATATGTATGTCAAACAAATATATTAATAAAATGCAGCAATCACAAGTAAATGCAATAATGCATATATGCACATGATGCAACATGGGTCACCCCTCCATGCCAATTGACCACCATCATATCTATGCAAAACTGAGTGGGTAGGGCTCTGACTGTGTCATCCCTCCATGCTAGTCGGCCACTATCGCATGTAATGCGAAATGGAGTGGGTAGGGTCTTTGACACTGAACGTATTCTATCCCTGGTCATGAGGGGAAAAGTCACACTCCCAACCCTTCGCTATCCCCAGATAAAGGAGGGGACCCTGTCGTAGTGTCGTGGCCTATAATCCACTAACAATGATTAGAACTGAAACTACACAACAGAGCAATGTGGTAAGTTTGATGACTCGTATCAACCACCAGAGAGTCAAGGGTCGCCTATATATGCACCTACACCAGTAGCATATCTGACAACTCGTCTCAACCACTAGGGAGCTAAGAGTCGCCTACATATCTACATGCAGAGATGATGCATGTCACTATCTCATGCATCACCCACTATCTAATCCTACTATCATCATCATGATATGCAGTAGTCCAGGTAACAATCATGTACCATATCTTAACCCTAGTGCTAAGTATAATGTGTGTCATCCGTAATCCAAAACACACAGTAATACATGATAGTAAAATAGCAAATATAATCAGATAGCAAGAATCAAGTGAAGTCATACAGGAACAAATATAATATGTATCCCTATTGCTATCCATATCTAACAATACATAAAAGTATGACTATATCTAATAAAGATTAGTCAAAGCTACCCACCTTCGATGTAGTAGTATGTGCGCGTAGGAAACCCCCATCCATGATCTCCGCAATCGATTAGTGTCATGTATCATAGGTAAAACATAATTTAGCTATTTATATAACAGTAAGTAGCTAACCAAATAAATCCCTAAACCGTACTGGATTAATCTCAACTATTGTAGCCATTTAATTAAACCTAATTAAATGATTCATCAAAGCTATTGAGATTGGGTTCATGTTTAAATTTAGTAGAAACCTAACCCCTGATCCAACTCGTGGACCCAACCCTAGTTCACTTCAAGATTAGAACATTAAACCAAGGTTGTAGCTCACTGTTAACTCGGATTAAACTCTCCTAAATCTAATTCAAGAACAATTCTAGACCGGTCCACAAGATTAACAGTGGAGGATCAATTCCCCAAAATAAAGCATACCACAAATAGATCAATCTCCTAGCACTACTAGCACTCGACAGAATCAATAAGGGTTCCAACTTGAATAGGATAGCTATCCCAATCGGCAGCACACGACAAGCGTCACCCAAACAAGCATTAACATCTATATTAAACTCTAAACACAGAGTACAAAACCAAAGAGCTCTCAGCATGAATCAAAGACCACCAAAGAACCGAACCAAACACTGAATTGAGTGTCATTCCAATAGCAGAACCTGTTCACAAGAATAGAATCCCAACATCAGCTTGCCATCCATGACAACTCATCAAATTTGATAACCGAACAATCCCAATTGCAGGCATGCATTCTTTCCATACCGATCAAAACACCAATCCACATTAGTAAAACCAAATACGAATAGAGAATTCCAATACAACAACCCAACCCCATGTAAATCTTCCATGATCTATCAATTCCCTTTCAATCTATCCAAAATCGATGAAATACAAGACTCCTTACCTAATTAGGCTCGCATGCAGACCTTCACTGTCAGATCTAGCGAAGAACAGCAACTGCAAGGGGAGCCAAATGAGTCCAATGGTGAAATACTACTATGCTGGCTTTGAGGCTGATGAAGACCAACAACGAGAGGCTCCAAGGAAATATAAGAGGAATCTGGGTGTCGTCAATCGATTGAGGAACAGGGGTGATTGTCGACGATCTTAGTGGGGCAATGATCTGATGTCGAGTGAAACTTGGATGCTGATCGGGAACGAAGCCAGAAGAGGCTATCGCAGAGGAGAAATGGAAGGTTTGGATCGGGGAAAAATGGTCTCAGAGATGAAATCATAGAAGAAGTAATTAAGTGATGTACCTTTTCATCCTAGACCTTCACTATTGGAATAATTAAATCCACAACCTTTATTTGAGCTCTTTTTAGATTATCCCTTCACACATAGCTAAATCTACTCAAGGCCTCATATTTAAGGTTTCCATTCATAAAAACCTCTGATAAGTTTCAAGTTTTTACAATAAACCCTCTTGAGCTCCAGTCGTAGATTCGACAACCCTAGAATCTATCCGGTAAAATCCTGAAAAATTTTCTAGACTGGATTCAAGTTGTCGAATTTAACAATGCTAATTGAGCGGAGTACTGAATCAGGGAGCAAAGCCCTTGGAGTTGGTTAGGCTGATTGGAGGAATCGAAGAATTGTGCTAGTTGAGTGGAGTGCTAGATCTAGAAGCTAAGCCCTTGGTGTTGGGTAGGCCGATAGGAGGAATCAAAGAATTATGATGGCTGAGCAGAGTATCATGGAGCTGAACCCCAAGAGTTAGATTGGCTGACTAGAGGAATCAAAGAACTGTGTTGGCCGAGAGAAGTGCTACATAAGGGAGCTGAGCACCTGGAGTCGGGTAGGCCGACTGGAGGTGATCACAGAGTGTCGTCTCAGTTTATCTTAAGAAAATGATCAATTCTCTCAACTCAGATAGCCTGATCGAGTTAACCCCTTTGGCCTTTTACCTCTATCTCAGTAAGACCATTAACCTTCTTGGTATACATGGAGGCCTTCAAAACTTCCCATATCACAAACTTCCCCTTCGATTCAAAACTTCCCATCTAGTCAAAGAAACTCCGAACTCGACTGATTAGATTATAGAGCGCTTTGGTCTATTCGCTTTTTAAGGCTGTCATGATCAAAACACCTTAATCCTTGTTGAGATTTGCCTTGAAAATTCGTGAGTCAAACAACATAAATATGGATGATACAGGTGATCATGTATATTGGTTATGATTATCCCATCCCATCGATCATCAATGTTGACCCATCCCAAGTGGCCATGTGGCGATGCCATGTCGAGGATATCAACTCGAGGAGACTGTTGGGATTTCGTCGATTAGGTCGCTTCATCAGACAGCCCAGTAGATTAGCCTGCCTTCATGGCCAAAAGGTATATTAGGTTGAGAAGAGATCAGCACCTTCGTTCTTGTTTTTCTTTTGTACTGCCGACCTTTCCTTCTTCAGGTTTTCTACATTCAATATCACCACAAGTATTCGTTGACTCCTGTAGGTTTCCCTTATTTCTTTTGGTCACCCCTTGGTCTTCTAGCCCTATGATTAGACAGTCTAACACCCCTCTCCCCACTGTAAGTGTTCGTTGCCTCCTGTAGATCCTTCATCGTCTCTTTTGATCAGCTCTTGATCTTCCATTAATGATTACTAACAAATAAAAAAAATAGATATTATAAATCAACACCAACATATAATTATTGGGGACAGCTTAAAATGCGTAATAAGTTCAATTATTTAAAAATAATTTAATTTTATAATAAAAATTAAATTATTATAAAATAAAAAATAGAATTAAAGGAGTGCATTAAAACATGCCTTTTTTCATTGATCATTTAGGGATATAATCGAATCAAACCGAGTTAAGTCGATCAGTAAGAGACTCAAACTCGAGGTTGATTCATTTTATCTAAGTTCGTTCGGCTCGTTATGAAATTAAATAATTCATGAATAGCTCGAGTTCGATTCAAAAATGGCTCGGTTAAAAGTTAAATGAGCTTAGTTCAAATTCAGCCAAAAAAAAGGATCATTTAAAGGTTAAACAAGTTTAGTTCGAACTCACCTCTTTAATATATAATATTTATAATTCATGTAATATATAACCTTACTATGCTGCGAACAATGCGTTGCGTGCATATCCATGTCATAGTGATCTAGACACCTGGATTTTCTAATAAATAATTTTTCAAACTTAAATCATAAATACATATAATATATCCTATGAACATCGATCTAAGATTTTTTTATCTTAAATACTATAACCCAACCCCAAAATTTTAAAATTTTGAACTCTATATACATATATATACTTCAAAAATAAAAAATAAAAAACAAAAATATATTACTGATGCCGGAATGAATCTAGGCGCCCGAACAAGTATTGCGGATGAGTTCACGGCAGAATGTCCATAGCATATCAATTCTTGATATATATATATATATATATATATATGATAGGGATGAGCAACCCGGGGTGGACGCGTGGCACGGGAAAGCTGTAACGCCCCAAAATTTCTATTTTAAGTCCTAAAAGTCCTTAGAACTATTTAAAAATGTTTTAGAAATATTCTAGATATTTTTAGGAATTTTTAGAATATTTTTATGGAATTTTCCGAGTCCGTTTAGTATTTTTAAAAAAAGAAAAACTTTAAAGGGCAGCAAGGGGTTCGAACTCGCGACCACAGGAGGAGCAAGCCCTTAAGGGCGCGCAAGTGACCGGCTGGGCTAGGGTATCAAGCACAACTAAAGGTGGAGAGAAATAATTTTATAGAGTAGTTACGTTTTTTTCATGAAGAGGTATTTAAACCCCGCTTAAGTCGCGTGAAACCCTTGGAGGAGAATTTTCGGCTGCGTGCGAGAAGGGGGCGAGGGAGGGGCAGCGAAAACAAAAGGGAACCTAGGTTTTCTTTCCTCCTCTCCTCTCCTAAGGGGCGCCGGCTAAGGGAATCTCAAGGGGGTTGGGGCGTTTCGCTCGTCTCGACGAGAAGAACACGTAGCCGCGAACGGTTCGTAGAGATCTCAAGTTTCACCCGAGCCCTAGTCGTCTAATTTCGGTTGTAAGTCCAAGAAATCAAGGTAAGTACTGCTCACCTGCAGTAAGAGGCGGTTTTCCGCAAGAATTCTCTCTTAAAAGTTTTAAAAGAGATATTTACTTTTAGTTTAAGATTTTGCATGTGATCTTAGTTCATTATATGCTTATATAGATTTGATAGAGTATCCTATGTGAGTTTAGCGTCTAAGAAATCTATAAGAAAAGAAAAGAAGGATAAAGAAGAAGAAAAGAGAAGGCCAAGGCCTTACGAAATCCCCAAAAGTCAAGACTTAGGGATTTGGGCACACAAGGTGTTCGATAAAATGCCAAGGCATTTAAAGATAAGAAAGAAAAGAGAGAAAAGCTATTTTATTTTCTAAGGCCAGTACCCGGCGTCCAAGGGCGTCGTTAAAGAAATCCAGGTGTTCAATTCCAAGGTCTTGGCCCTGGTAGACCAAGGTCTGCTCTATTAGGATTGGCGGCTCGCTACCCCAACCTTTTAGGGAACGCGCATAAGATGGTACTTACGTCTTAAGTGGATCCAAGTGAGTTATTATTTTTAAGTATATGATGTAGCAAAGTTTTCTAAAGTTTAAGGAAGTTTCCTAAAAGTTAAAGAGAGATTTAAAGTTAAAGAATTGCTAAAGTTTCAAGTTAAGCCAAGAAAAAGTGAGTTAAGACTTATTAATGCTTGAGTATGCATGTTTTGAGTTGTACATGTTCTAGTGTTTCTTTTAAGCATAAAAGTATCTCATGTGATTTCACATTGTTTAAAAAGCATGCTTGCACATTTCGAGATTTTATGAGCTAGATAGTACTTGCTAAGCTTTATGCTTATTAGTTGCATTTCCTCTTGCTGCAGGTAAGGATAAAGGTAAACAATTCTAAAGGAAGGCGACAAGGCGGTGCTGAGTAACGTGTGTGTGGTGGCTGACCTTGCAGAGGTCCTTGGGACGAGACAGTTTAGCTTATTATTCCCTTTTGGACTAAGTCCTAATTGTGCTTAAAATGCTTGTAAATTCGGTAGAAAAGTAAGATTTACATTCTATGAAGTTCTAGAAATGTTATAGAATCTGATAAGTGGAGTTTGGATAGGTAGAAATGCTTAGGAGTTATTTGATGCATGTGCCAAGATGTTGTTAGTCTCCTTTTGAATTAAGTTTTATTGCTTTAAATATGCTTAGAAAAGTTGCATTCATATTCCATAATGCTCTAGTAATGTTATAGAACCTTGCGTGATGAGCTTAAATGCATGACTATTAAAGTTAGAATATCATTCTTAGATAGATTTAAATACAAAAAAAAGTTAAAGAAAGTTCCGCAATTTTAGTCGTTGCATTAGAGTCAAGAAGTAGACAAAGTAACGGTCCGTCTAAGGTAGAGAAGGCGGGTCGCTACAAAAGCTACGTGGCAGGGCCCGCTAAACTAGTACCCTGAGGTTAGATCGGCAATCAGGCTCCCGAGACTATCTCGCGAGAATGGAAGAAAGCCCCTAAGGTTAGACTAGGAATCGGTCTCCCAAGACTATCTTAGGAGAACTGATGAAGGCCCCAAGGTTAGCTCGGGAGATGAGACTCCGAGACTAACTCGGGAGAGTGGAGCCCAAAGATCAAAGTAGGGATCAGAAAGCCAGACTTCAAGTACCCATTCCTCCTTCCAGAACAGGAAAGTCATCAGGTAATTATTGTTCACAACGCACGGTAATTAAGGCCTTAATAATTGTAGTGGCCGTTACCAAAAGAGAATATCTATCAAGTAACTGATGATTAAAGAACGTGGAGGAAAACGTGGGGACAGTGTGATAAAGACATTAGGTATATAAGATGTCTCGGTACCCAGGTAAAGGGTGTATGCTTTCCAGAGTTATAGCAATTTGATTCCTCTTTGTCCTCCGAAAAAGAGAGAGTTTTGACTTGAGCGCCGGAGAGGGCTCCACCGGAAAATCTTCCAGTGCACCCCTTTAACACTCTTGTTAATCTTACAGGTGTGGACATCCTTTCCCTGTCATCGTCGTCGTGGGCTTCGCTTTGGTGGCTCGCCATCCCCATCGTTCTCTTCCGGAATAAGTTTGACGTCGTCTGTGAGAAACATCAAAGCACCAGAAGGAACACTGTGATGGTAGATCCAGAGGGATAACCCATCATTCTGAAGTGGGAGGAGTTGGATCGTTTAGTCGCTAACGTCGTCAGAGGAGCACTGGAGCAACATCAGATCGAGCAAGTCGCCTGGCAACTAGCGGCTCCGGTGCAGGCCGAAATCCCAAGAATGTCGGTCTCGCACCACCGAAATTGAAGACGTCTCACCACCGGTGGCACCAGCAATGATAACTCCAGTATCTAGGTTGTTAGTGATATGAGAGAAGTGTCCTAAGGCAATCGCCTTATGATTGTAAACATTTATTTTAAATAAATGATAATTCACTATTTGAGTATACATGTTTGTGTATTTGATTGGGATCTTAAACTCATCTACTGAATGTCCGCGATACAACTCACAGCATAAGAGAATTTGTGATGAGATCACAACTAGTGATTATCTCTAATGTGCAATTGTGAAGTATTGAAATTATCCCTAGTCGATGAATTGATAAAAACGGACACTATCAATTCTGTTGAGACTAGCATGGGTTATTCTCTAATCAGCTGATTCTCACTGGCTGGTGACATTGGGATGTCCGGAGATAAACATGGATGCTAGTTAAGGGAACTAGTTCATTGGAGTGACTAGCTGTAAGACTTCATATGGGAATCTACATGTAGATATGTCAATGAAGATCTTACTGCGGCTTAAGTGCGATGTTCCTTTGACTTGCGGTGTTCAAGTCATCTTGGTCATGGAGACTTATACTTTGACATCTTAAGCAAGCATCTCCAAGGAGGTGTGGACCCAGGATGATCGGGTATAAGCCGAAGTGCCCGAAGATGTTTGAACAACCTACAAAGGATTCACCACTCCTTGCGAGGAGATGTATACCCAGGCCTATCGTCGGATTGTTACTCAAAGCCTCTGGCCAGAGCATATCATGTTAAGAGTGCGAGTCTCTTAAATACATGAGAGTAATTAGAAATCCAAAGGACGAGGAAGACACTACTTGGGCTAGGTGTGACGTAGTCAGCCTAGTGGGGACTGACACCATAGACCGTGTCCTGAACCAAGTGGGTATAAGATGGTGAAGGGAATGGGGCACGATTCATTAGAGCTGCTGAAGGGTTTCAGAATAATTTCTTCTGAGGTCAAACCGTTGATCTTTCGATTAATTGGGGATCATGATGTACTACTAGGTGCCACTCATGATCGTTCTATAATTAATGGGTTAATTATAGACGGCCAACATAAATCGAAAGCCTATTTAGTCACACGCAATACGAGTAATCCGAGGGATTTAAAACGAGTTGAAAATTGGATTTTTCGATCAAGAGAAATGAGTCGAATCTGAGTTAATCAGAGGCGCAATGGAAGCTAAAAATGGCTAAGTCTTTTGAAGGCTTTTTGGGCGAATTAAATGAGTTTAATTCGCGACGGTTCGGGTCGGTTTGGGCCGGCCAAAGAGGGTGTTAACCCTCTTTGGGTGGCCGGCCAATAAAGGAGAATAAACCAAGTTTATTTTGGTTTAATTAATAAAATAAATCTAGTGTGATTTGTTTTATAAATTATGGATAAATAAATTTGTATAAAGAAATTTATATAAATAAAATTTATAGAAATTTATTCTTTTATGGAAGATTAAAATAATCCATGAATTGGTTTATTTTAATTTTATAAAATCAATTATGAATTGATTTTTTCCATAATAAGAAAGTTTATAAATTTCTTATAAAATTTATTCCATAATTTAAAGAGAAGAAGAATTAGTTTTATTATAAATTAGTTTATAATAAAACTTGGTTTAAACGGAATAATTAGTTAAGAAAATTTATAGGATAAATTTCTTATAACTAATTCCGTTTAGAAGGAGACTTAGCAAAGAGTTACTACTATATAAAGGACCCAAAGGCTAGCCCTTTATACACATCAATCAATTAATCAATTGTTGATTAAGATCTCTCTCTCTCTCTTAATCTCTTCTCCTCTCTCCCTCTCTTGCCTAGGGCCGGCGCCCACCCTATAGGATTAGGGCCGGCTCACAAAGCTCTCCCCTTTTGAAGTTGGCGTGAGCAAGAAGAAGAAGGAGAACCCGAACACGACGAAGAAGAAGCGGATAGCGACTCCTCTTCTCCTTCCCTTCTCCCCACCTAGGGCCGGCGCCCATTGGAGTCCTAGGGCCGGCGCCCCTTCCTCCATCTAGGGCCGGCTCAATTCCTCCAAGGCAAGGTGTTGCCGTGAGCTTCAAGGAGAAGAAGAAACCAACCAAGAAGAAGAAGAAGCGGATCACATCTCCCTCTCTCTCGGAATTCGATTCCGTTCTTGGTGGTTAGTTTCCTAACTCCTCTCTTGATATTCTTAGTTGTGTCTTCCGAGAATCTAGTAGTTCTCGTCGGCACAAAACTCGTGACTTTGCGAAGTCATCCCGAAGAGAACTCGGCGTGGACGCGAATAGAGGCGGAGCTTCCAAGGGACGCTACGGTTGGATCTCGTCCCTTACTTCGAGTTACGAGAGGTACTTGGTAAATTTGTTTACTTTTCCACAAAGTTTTATTTTATGATTATGTCAACACACCATAAGATTGCATGCTAGATACGAAGTTAAAATAATTTAGGAAATTATTTTATGCAAACTCTTCCGCTGCACGTAAAAATTTTAAATTTTACGAACTCGTATCCTTGTCGACATGCACCCGGTCCCAACAGTGGTATCAGAGCCGGTTAGTGTTCGACTTAATTATATAATTGTTTTGTGGAAAACTTTATCATGATCTCAATTTCGGAAAATTTTTCCAATTATGGAAACTTTCAAATTATAATAAATTTTAGATTTAGGAATTTCAAAGTTTGGAAATCGTCATGAAATTTCGCAAACGTTTGAAATTTTCTAGTTTCTAAATTTTATAATAATTGTGAAAATTTCCCATCTTTGGAAACTTTCCAATTTTGGAAAATTTTCTATTTTAGAAATTTTCCAACTTTGGAAATATGTAAGTTTTCTTTGTACCAAAAACTTACAATTATTCTGAAAACCTATTTTCGAAATCTCGCAATTTTGGGCACTTTCTTTTAAGAAAGTCTAGACAAATTCATGGACAGTTAATTGACAATTAAATTTGAATTGGTTTTTAAATTGACAACAAATTCTTTATTTTGGATTGAGCCTCGGGGAGCCGTCCAATTTAAAGTTAGATGTTGTAATTTAATTTCCCAATTTTAATTGAAATTGTCATGTTTGATTTGGATTGAGCCTCGGGGAGCCGTCCAATTGGATTTACAACACTTTACTTTTCTTTGGGTATCTGAGCCTCGGGGAGCCACCCTTAGAAAACGATTTGTTGTAATTAATCAATCCATGAATAAAATATGTTTTAAGAGGTGATGCTCTTACATATTGTTGTCTCCAAAATTAATTAGGAAAATGGTTTCCTATAGAGTTTTCTTAAATGAGATTTTCATGAAAATAATATGTAGTTGAATTAAGGGATTTGTCTCTTAATTTAATAAGATTTGATTTAGAGAAATCAAAGTCTTGAACATATTATTTCCGAAATTAATTATGACAATTTAGGAAATTGTTTCCCAAAGCAATTCCTTTAATAAAGTGTGAAATTAGAATTAAGGAAATCCGGTTCCTAATTCAATTCATGAGACTTGATAAATTAAGTCACATACATACTTTATTAAGGAAATCGTTAGTCATGACACATGTCATGAATGTGCTTAGAAAAGATGAGACCAAAACCCCTTACAAAATATTAAGGCCAACACCTTCCATTAATATGGTTAGAATCGGAGTTTTGTTTCTCGCTTGGGTTGATGGACACATCCATGCCCGACTTGAACCTTAACATGTTCAAACCATGGAATTAGTTTATGAATAATATAGTTGGAGTCAGAGGTCAATCCTTAGTTTTGGTTGTTGGACACATCCAAGCCTGACTAAACGGTTGAATGAGCTCCAACCATATTAAAACTATTTCTTGATTAATGGGTCAGCCTTAAGCTTGGAGCATCGATTTGTTGTGCCACAGCCAAGGTCGATGTAAAGAGAGGTACAGTTGGGTGCTATGTATAATGATACATACTTGTTAATGAGTTAACAACCCAATGATTTATGCAAACATTCAATTAGTTGATAGCATAACGTGATAGTTACATATATGTGATATGTAATCGGTATAATTACCTACCTTCATAGCTAAGAAAAACTTGATGGCCACAGCCATGGTGATTCTTACCTATGGTTGGATATCAACCTATTTGGAGATGTTCCTACGATCTCCCGAATTGATAATAAGGGTGAATCAATTCGAAAAATAAATAGGATTTAATTTATGTATGTTGATACATTCTTTAATAAATCTTCTCACATAATCTCAATTTGTATTTCTAGGATAATCACTCGATCATGTCTTCCCTAAACTTGCGTTCCATTTTGGACACCAATAAATTAACTGGGCCTAACTTCATAGACTGGCTTCGAAACCTGAGGATAGTCCTTAAGGCAGAAAAGCCTGCTTGTGTCCTTGAAGATCAACTTCCCAAACGTCCTTCTGAAAATGCAACTCCAGACCAGTTTCCTGAGTTGCTCAACCTGCTGAAGACTATAGAGCCTTCTGTAAAGCAGGATCAGAAGACGATACTGTTAGTTGGTTCCTCAAAGAAAGGTTCTAAGAGGAAGGCCAAAGAACAGAATAAGGGAAAGAAGAAAAAGGCTAAAAAGACTGAAAAGAAACCAAAAGGCACTTGCCATCATTGTGGCAAGGAGGGTCACTGGCGAAGAAACTGCAAGATTTATCTTGAGTCCTTGAAAGAGAAGGCATCCGATGCC
The DNA here is from genome assembly GCA_024364735.1 of Boesenbergia rotunda. NCBI lineage: Eukaryota > Viridiplantae > Streptophyta > Magnoliopsida > Zingiberales > Zingiberaceae > Boesenbergia > Boesenbergia rotunda. The sequence continues at coordinate 1,541 of JAGFNQ010009922.1, read as the reverse complement.
CCATCCTCTTCAAGTATCTTCGTTATTGAATGTCACTCTATTTCCTCAAACACATGGGTACTTGATACTGGGTGTAGCTCACATATATGTAATGACATACAAGGGCTAAGGAATAGAAGAAGACTCGTCAAAGGAGAAGCGAATTTGCGAGTTGGAAACGGAGCAAAGATTGCTGCTGTTGCCATCGGAACATATTTGCTAAAGCTCCCCACTGGACGTGTCTTAGAATTGGATAATTGCTATTTCGTTCCTTCGTTGATAAAGAACATTGTATCTATTTCATGTTTGAATGAAAAGGGTTATCATTTAACTTTTAGTAACAATTGTTGTTACATAACTTTAAATGGCGTTCTTATGGGAATGGAACTTTGTGCAATGGCATCTACACGTTAGATTTATCCAGTGACGTTTTCAATATCGAAGTTAGCAACAAACGTGCTCGAATAGATAATCGAATAGACTCCTACACTTGGCACTGTCGTCTTGGCCATATAAGTAAGAAACGCATGACCGAATTACACCGATGTGGAATTTTGGAATCATTTGAACCCGGTTCATTTGATACATGCGAATCGTGCTTAAAAGGCAAGATGACCAAATTACCCTTTCCGGAAAAGGTAATCCAGTGGGAGAATTGCTTGGTCTAATACATACCGATGTATGTGGACCAATGTCAACTCTTTCACAAGGAGGCTATAGCTACTTCATCACCTTCATCGATGATCACTCACGATTCGGGTATGTGTTCTTGATGAAACACAAATCTGAAGCCTTTGAGAAATTCAAAGAGTTCAGAAATGAAGTAGAGAAACAGCTTGGCAAAAGTATTAAGATACTTCGATCCGATCGAGGTGGTGAATACCTAAGTCAAGAGTTTCAAGATTATCTAAGGGACAATGGGATATTGTCCCAATGGACTCCGCCGTATACACCACAGCATAATGGTGTATCTGAGAGGCGCAACCGAACCTTGATGGACATGGTTAGGTCTATGATGAATCATGCAACTCTTCCAAAATCCTTTTGGGGCTATGCACTTAAGACAGCTGTTTACTTGCTAAACAGAGTCCCGACCAAGGTAGTCTTTACTACTCCATATGAGATTTGGAATAGTAAGAAACCTCACTTAACTCACCTTAAGATATGGGGTTGTCCTGCTTATGTGAAGCGGGTTGTATCAGACAAATTGGATGCTAAGTCTGATAAATGTCTATTTATTGGATACCCTAAGGAAACGAAGGGTTACCAATTCTATCATCCCTTGGAACAAAAGGTGTTTGTTTCAAGGCATGCTGTATTTCTAGAGAAAGAGTTTCTTTTACAAGAAAACAGTGGGAGTGGGATTGAACTTGATGAAGTTCAAGAAACTCCAATAGACATCACAGAGACACCTAGTCTAGGCCCACAACCGATAATTCATAGTGATGAGCTATCAGTTGAACCTAAAACTACACCTCCTCTTCGTAGATCTGATAGGACATGCAACATTCCAGAGAGATACGGATTTCTCGTAAGTGAATCGAACGACGTGTTGCTCATTG